>RBNI01000312.1:0-33923 GCA_003990745.1 Jimgerdemannia flammicorona | reverse complement strand
TAATAAATAAAAATAGTGAGTTATATATAAAGTAACTTGCTTGATTAAATGGCTTTATAGACTAATAGTTCTTTTAGTTTTTTCTTAACCACTTTTACTTTAAAAAATAATATATAGTATATATATATTTCTTAGATAGTATAGTTTCTGAGATTAATTCAATTTTATAATCTACTTTTTATATAAATTATAAGTCAGATAGCTTATCTGGAAAAATATCCTTAAATTCTTCGAGTAGTAACTAAATACTTTTATTAATTAATAGCTTTTTATCTTACTTCTTTGATTAGATAATAGTAACTAAAGTATATATAGCTTTCTTAAGTATCTTTTTATACTATATTATTAAGAAAGTAATATTCTGAATCTTGTTTATAGATTTATTTAACTTAGTGATAATATTGGTCTCTTTTTAAAGTAAAGTAACCTCATTCTTGTACTAATTAATCTATAATATATAAGTTAAAATCAGATCATAATCTTCTAGTAATACAATCTTGAAGTCTACTTGTTTCCAGTATTTCTGAATTTTGATATGTAGTACTTCCAATACACAATGCAGTGTCAGCTAGACAGATTTTTCCGAGATTACTCTGGGTATGGATATTCTGATACCAACTCTTTTTCCTGGATCGCCAGAACCCGTTCATAGAGCTTTCTGCCTCATCATGTGTACGTGTCATGGCATCGCGAACGACCGTTTGCATCACGCGGTGAATTGAAAGTATATAACTAATTATTTGGACAATGCGTTTGCGGTCGATAATTCTACGTGGTGGTCCGTCAAACAAACGACACGGCCGGCGGAAAATTCGATCTGCTCGAATGTCTCTTCCAGGGTCTTGTAACTGGTTGCAAAAGCTTGGAGAATGGATTTCGTAGGAACATCGAGAGAAAATCGAAGCCGAGATCGTGAATTCTCTGATAGGTTCATCAGCCTGTATCATCGGAAGGCTCGCTAGCGATACCTTTTCGGGAAGTGTTTCAGTACGGCCGTACTTCTATATGGGCGGATGGTTCGGACTTGTAGATTCCGTCTCTTTCATCCCGGCCAAGAAACTCGAGCATTTTTTTTTTTTTTTTTTTTTTTTTTTTTTTTGGTATATTTCACAATTAGCCGATTTGGCTTGACGCTTTGGATCCCCTTTATTCCATTTCAAATTTGACTAAATAATCAAGTTATTTTGGTTATAAACTTAGTTACTATTAATCATATCCTTCTTCCCAATGTTTTTACGTCGCCTCCGTCGCAGGGGATGTACCCATGCGTATCGCAGTGATTGTACAAGCGACAGCTGACCACATACATTCGTTGTCAGTCAACTTCTCTCGGACGGTTATTCCCGACGGACTGGTTCGCGTATTATACAATGGCCAGGTCGGGAAGGATTCACCTGTGGGAGATCGACACCGTAGACGCTTGCCTCTTGTTGATGCTTGGCGGAGAGATGGAGGGTTACTTTTTCAGTGGAGGGAATCGCTTTTTTCCTTCGCTGTTGAATACCTTTTTTTTTTGTTTTTTTAATTCTTTCCGATCACACCACAAATAGCGCCGCATTAGTGTTGACCATTAAAGTCAGGTGCCACGCGTGCTTTACGAATATTGAAGATTATATTATGGTACCTATTATATTTTATTTTCTCGCTTGTAAGTGAGTCAATGAATGTTTCGGTGAGAACACACCTCTGCATTGGATATGCTAGATCATAGTCTGATTTGATTCAATCAAATTGAATTAAAGAAAGATAAATTTTTTTATCCAAACTTCAGAGTGTGATAACTCAATGAAAACACATCTAAAGTAATATTCTTTATTGCATTGAATTCACTGAAGTCCAATAAGTAAATTTGGATACACTTTGGCCGAGTTGAATTTCGAAAAATTAGGTTCAAATTGAACTTTTGAATTGACGATATAGACAAAATTGTTACATATAATGGAGTACATACTGCAGGAGTTCGCAGCAAGGCCGTGAGTCACTTACACTTCAGACTTTGCAATTGCCATTACACAATTACTCAAACTCTTCTCCTCCACACAGCGCTATTCCGACTTCAACACTCCGAGAGCGAAGTCAGTCCGGCGCACAAGACGAACGACATCCAAACTTCAGAACTTTAGAACTACGGAACACCAGAATTACAGGTCAACGAACTCTGTGGCCATAAGATTTCCGTAGTTCCAGAGCTCCAGAAGCAGTTCCAATTGAAAGCGCGCGCAGACCAAAACTTTAGTTTCGTCGGGTTAGTGGTTTAATCATGTGGTTTTTGAGCATGTGACCTCTTATTGATAATATCCTAAATCGCCACTCCATACGACACTTGAGATCCATGGAACACGCCGCAGCATTAGTTGTTGTCGCTGCCATCCAGGCTTTACCCAGGCTTGCCAAAACCATTCGCAAAGTGTGGAAAGAATTCCAAAGAATCCAACAGCCAACGGAAAAAACAGATAATCATGTGAAGATGAATATCCGGCGAAAAGCCATGGAACACTATGGCAGGCAGCTGAATTTCGACCGGAAATACAACATTGTATTCGCAGGGGTGGCAGGCGTCGGAAAGGTTTGTAGGAAATTTTTCCTCGGTACACTCGTCCATATATCATACTGTTGTTGTTACGTCACAAATGTCTCATTGGCAATTTTGTTGGCAGTCGTCGCTGATCAACGCCCTTCGAGGTCTTGTCGATGACGATCCAGATGCTGCCCCGGTCGATACTAATCAAAAGTCACAATGGGCAACCCCGTATGAGGTGCAAGAAAATGTCGTTCTCTGGGATATGCCCGGTGCCGGTACTAAGCACCATCCGTCGGACACGTATTTCACCTCGAATTTCTTGGCCGCATTCGACTTTATGGTCATCGTCACAGACAATAGGTAGAGTAACCGCGTTCCTTGCAGCAAATTTATGCTCAGTAGTAATCACCACTGAAATATTCCGATAATATCACCAAATTTTGTAGACTGCGACAAGAAGACATTGGTCTTGCGAAACAGGCGAAGCAATACGACGTCCCCTTTGCCATTGTGAGGACCAAGAGCGATCAAGATATAATGTCCAGGCTTAGGCGCAAAGGAATTGTCAACAATCTTGGTGTCAGCCATCTGGACTCTGAATCGCTTACGGTTCAGTACCATGTAACTGCCCGTGAATTGACGCAGGACGTTAGGAGAAATATGTTAGAGCAGTTGTCACTATTCAATCTACATGATCGTGCAGTGCTGGTCGTATCCTCGTGGGTTGTTCGTAACTCGGGCGAGATGACTGAAAAGATAGCCGATAAGTTTGACGCCTTTGACGAGAACCACCTCATGAACTTGGTGGAGACCTTTTTGATGATGGCTCGGTCACACGTGGTGTAATTTAACGTACCAATTCGACTGTTATTTTATTTTCGACCTGTCGTAGTTTGTATGCGCATAAGCAGTTAATATCCTTAATTATTTGTTCGTCACTCATCGTTTTGGGACTTATAAATTAAAATGGTCAGTCGCCCGTTTCGTGTCCAATGCCCACTAATATCTATTCGCCAAACGCATCCAATCGAAATGACGCTTGCGTACATAATGTTCGAAGAAAGGGAGGTCTGATGAGGCGCAACCAAAAGAGGAAGAATACGAATGGCGACACAATGTCCGGTTTATAATGGATTCTTATCATAAAGTATAATGGTATTTAATGACTGCAGAAGCTAAATACAATAAATGCAATAAATACAATGGTATTTCACGAGGATCTGTAGGCTATGGTTTCCTTAGTTAACATGCGAATAAGCGGGATTTCGTCCATCAGTTTGAGCGGCGTCGATGGCTCTTCCTCCTCGATCATTAGCTTCACAAGTTCCTGGAGAGACCAGGCCGAAACGATAAACAGCTTTTCGAGCTGCAACCCAGCTTCTTTGATTTGCCCCCGAACGTTCTCGTGAACCTGTCATTCGATTCGCAAACACGTTAGAATAAAATTTTCGATTCACCCAAAGACGTGTCACGATAAATTCACAGTGACCTCTTTTTGTAATTCCTTAGCTGCTTGTTCCCAGGTCAATCTGCGGTTCTTTCGTTGCTTTGACTGAATGTCCTACAGAATTTGGATCAGTAAAAATAATGTACATGAGTAAAAGGTATCGTGAATGCAAATACACTTTTCAAAATCGCAACCCTCCACCTGATCAGCCTTGTTCCGTACGAAAAACACCGGTACTCCCGCCTCGGCTGCTTGTCTTGCGATATCAATATCAATCTGCATAAACCTGTGGTATCGGGATCGCGAATTTTAAAATCTGCATATACAAGATTTGCGAGGTGAATTTCAGATACATATTTCGCATTGCACTCACCTTGTAGACGTGACGACTATCAACGCATCAAAAGCGAACAACATCTTGTCTTTGAAATATGTTTCACCAGGATTACGTACAGTGCCACCTCCGGGTAAATCCCACAGGACCACCGTTTTTAAGTTTGGGTGACAATAAAATTTAATATCAAAGGTTGTCTCGACCTCCCCAACTGGGGCGGAATTATCGGCACCATCGTAGATTCCCATCAGACCGTTGACAAGCGATGACTGAGCAAGCATATTCAAGATTTGGTGTTAAAGTTGGTTCAATGTACAACGATTGAATATATATATATAATCTTCATTTCATACCTTTCCTTGTCCTGATCCACCAACTATGGCGATATTATGGTTATCGTTGCAATCCATGCCAAATTTTTTACGAGCCTCTTCGCAGACCTCTTGGGACACCACACGTCTTGGTGGAATATCATCCAACACTACGGTAGCCGCCACAATTGGCAAAATGATGGGCAAGAAAGGTGAAATACACACTCCGGCTGCTACCCCTGCCACTAGGCCGACCGCAGTTTCCAGTCCGGTAGCGTTTTTCTCGATAAACGCGAACGGACCCAAAAAAAAAGGTGACGCAACGATCACCAACGGCGAGGCAACGAGGGCGCTAAGAGCAGCGCCGGCGACTTTGGCGACTACTATTGCCTTTTCACCGAGTGTCCGCTGTTTGCTTTGTTGGTTACCCATGTTCCACCTAGACTTAATTTTGTTCCGGCAGCTGATATGCTGATAAGCCACTTTAAATTGCATCTCGGAGATTTAAATTCAGCGATTGGCGCAGCCCGAAAACCGAAAATGTATATATATACTAACACGAAGAACCTTCAATCACTTCAAATCTTCTTTAGAAGACTAGACATCTATTATGTGACACCCATGAGCGAAGGTCTTTCATGAGAGAATCTTCTCCGCCATATATTTGTATATTAGTATCTACGTGATGTCTGGACATGCATGCACGAAGCTTTACACATTGCCACGACGTACGAGCCAAAGCAAACGTAGTTATTTGAGCTCTGGATTTTATTGATTTTATTGCTAACGCGTATTCAACTAGTCATTATATAGACACACATGGTTCAAAGAATGGTTTTCGTATACTGCATGTGGGACGTAAAGGACGTATATACCGAGTAGCTCATATTCGTATATACTCGGCTCTCGTCGGAATGAGAGCTGCCAATAAAGGCTTGTATGAAATCATTGTATCACGTTCCCAGCGTGCTCCAGACACTCCCAACCTTGCGCTAGGATTCCGACATGATCCGCAAACAAATACTGAAAAAATGACTGATACCGCCGGCTCGCAACCCTTTCCACCTCAGGCACCTCGAATGGATACAGTACCATCCGGAATTGCAAGCATACGGCCAGCGACAACACGAAAATACGTGGCTGGATTACCAGCATTACTTAACGAATATTTAGAAGGCACTATCAAGGAGGGTCTCAGGATCTAAGCAAATCTTAGGTAGGAGCACGAGGAGCTTTACAAGTGTGCTTTCAATAAGCGACACTTGCTAAACAACGGAAGATCCTTCTCTAAGCCAAACGTTACTCAAATTTTATTTGCGATGTTCGCGAACGTGGAATGACATGCCCAAATCGGGGAGGCCATGGAACGATACCGCAACCTTCGGCTTTGGAGAACATTAACGGTGTTCAGCGTTAAGACGAAACATTAGCGAAGGGTACCGTTTTGGAGAACGGTGAAGTATATACATTTTCCTCCGATGTGCTTCACGAAAAGACCAAATTCAGGCGCATGTGTTTGATGAACTTAGGGTTGTTTGTGCGGCTCGTACTCGGCCTGACAACGCTGAAAGACCAGCTGCGCACTTGGATTGGCCACGTAGAGAAGCCTGTGTATAGTATGTGTAGCTGACCTTTTGTTGTAAGCCTCCGTTACACAAACGTTGCTTTAGACTTCTCTCCTGTTTCCTTCATTCCCACGCCCACGACATTCACTCTATTGCAATGACGAAACCCCTCCCTGCTGTGAACGCACTCCACAGTGTCTGGCACAGGTCGGGTAAGCTGCAGGTACTCGTGAGTCAAAGTTACAGACCTATTATGTCCACAGGCAGCTCGTTCACAAACACCCCAGCGACATTCCGACCATCAAGACCCCTCCGCTGGGATCCTTTCAACGAGATTCCCACCGACAAAACCTCCCTTCACTAGATTTGTACTTTCAATTCCCGCCACCGTGATTCACACTGACGAGATTCGTACTGCCAAATTTCTGTTGCTATGGTTCCCACATTCCGACATACCCTCTGCTGACAACCGCTGTGAGTGCACTTAGTCGTTATTCATCGCCGTTCTGCCCTTAATTTTTGTGATTATCCGTCATCCGTCATCCATCATCCATCGTCGTCTTTATCGCCGTTCTGCGCTTAGTCGTCGTTCATCACTGTTCTGCGATTCACTTAGTTGTCGTTCATCGCTGTTCTGCGCTAAGTCGTTGTTCATTGCCATTCTACGCTTAGTCGTCATCATTGCTCCGCGCTTAGTCGTCAGCATTTGCGCTTAGTCGTCATCATTTGCGCTTAGTCGTCATCATTTGCGCTTAGTCGTCATCATTTGCGCTTAGTCGTCATTCATCGCTGTTTGTGCATAGTCGTCGTCCATCATCGTTCTGCGCTTAGTCGTCGTTCATCGCCGTTCCACACTTAATCGTCGTTCATCGCTGTTCCGCACTTAGTCGTCTGACATCCGTCGTCCATCATCCGTTGTCATCATCACCCATCGCCGTCCTGTGCTTAGTCGCCTTTCATCGCCGTTCTGTGCTTAGTCATCATTCATTAACCGTCCGTCATCCGGCATCCATCGTCTTATCTATCGTTCGGCATCTATCCTCCAACTCATTCATAGTACATTAGCTTTAGTTTAGTCTTATTTCATTGGTTTTTTTACCTCTAATAATTATTTTGGTATTGTATAATAATAAAACGACGATTCTAATTTATTTGAATAGCATCAGAACAGTTCAGTGATACGCATAGATGTATTTTTGAACTGTTCAAGGAGTACATTTAAGTTGCACCCAAGCAAAATAGTACATACGAAGGATGTGTGGAAGCACAATAGCCGACCTCCTTGAATATCACTTTAGTACTTTAAGTACCTAGCTCAGTACGAAGGGATAGAACGAAAGGTTGGGACCTGTGGTCTCACCGATAGGTCACAGACCATGTGATCTGGGTTACACATAGAAATTGATCGACAGTATAGCGACCTGAAATTGGATTTATGTAAATTGTCATTAGGACGACTGGGAGAGCCTGAAAAGCGACCTGTGTGGATCCCTTGGGTATCCTGGTTCCTTGCGAGTGTGTGCTGATTCAGAGGGCCGTTTATTGCAATTGCAGACGTACAAGAATTTTCATAAACTTTTTTTATATAAGCCCGCGTAGACACCTTGCAACATGAAACCCCTTCTATGCACGCTAAATAAGCACGTAGAGCCTCCAACGAACAACTTCCGATAATGACTTGGGTTGTCATTCCACAAAACCCATCGCCACTGCCCCAGTTGTCCGCCATCCAGATTTTACCCAAGCTCGCTGACGTCATTTTCGAAGTGTGGAAAAAATTCCCTCATCGAACAAACATCAGATAATGATCTGAAGACGACAAGCCATGGAACACTATATCAAGCAGCTGAATTTCGACAGGAAATACAACATTGTATTCGCAGGAGTGGAAGTATTTGTCAGAAATCCTTCGTATACTCGTGCTGCTCTTTTTGCGTCGAAAATATCTCATTGAAAATATCGTTGGCGGTCATTGCTAATCGAGGTCTGTTCCGGATGTTGTCCCCGTCGATATCAATCAACAAATACAACAAGCAACCCCATATGAGGTGCAAGAAATGTCGTTCTCTGGAATATGCCCGGCGCCAGCTGGTATTACGCACCAACCTTCAGGCACGTATTTCGACTTCATTGTCATTGTCTCAGACAATAGTAGTTGTCGCTTAATAGTAATCACCACTGAAATATTCCGTAAACAGCACAAAATTTAGACTGCAACAAGAAGACATTAGCATTGCGAAACAGGCGAAGTCCCCTTTGTCATTGTGAGGACCAAGAGCGATCAAGTTCCAGGTTTAGACAATCCTGGTGTCAGCCATCATGTGACCGTCCGCAGGGGGGATATGATAGAACAGCTGCCACTATTGACTCTAACTATCGCGCGGTGCTGGTCGTGTCCTCGTGGGTCGCTTGAAACTCAAACGAGATGACTGGAAAGATGGCGGATAGGCTTGACCGATGATAATTCGATCACGTATAGCACATTAATTGGCATAATTTAACGTACCATCAATTGCCCCTTATTTTATTCCCAATCTGCCATAGTTTTGTATGCTCATTTTAAACTTCGTTTGCGTTAACTTCATGAATATTCTTTCCTTGTTCGACATTCATTATATCGCGGATTATAAATTAAATGTTCAGCCGTTTTGCGCCCAACACTTTCGTGTCCATAAATATCCATGTCACCAAACACATCAACAGAAGGCGACTTACGATGATTTTTTGGATTTTTTTATTTGAGAGAAAGACAAATCCTCAAAGTGGAGACCAGCTGATCTCATTTCCGTGCGTATATAATGTTCAGGGAGGAAGGTGGCCAAATAAATGGACGAGGCGCAATGACAACGAAAGAGGATTAATTTGAACTTGAACGAAGAGCGACACAATGTCCAACTGAACCTCTCATACTCTGATGACATGGCGTTTAATGCAGTCTACAGTGAATTCTTACATAAAGTATAATGATGAGTAATGACCACAGAAACTAAATACAGTGATATTTCACGAGAGCCTATGGGCCAGGGTTTTCAAAATTAATAGCAAAACAAGCAGAGGTTCATCCATCAATTTGAGCGGCTTTGGTGGCGCTTTCTTCTCGATTATTAGCTTCATAAATTCCAGAAGAGAATAAGTTGAAACGATAAATAATGTTCCGGGTGGAAACCCAGCTTCTTGTCAACCTCTGATTTGAATCGAAACTATGTTAGAATAAAAATCACAACCCATCCAATGACACGTGTCACGAAAAAAAAAAAAAAAATCAAAAATCAAAATGGACCTCTTTTTGTAATTCTTTAGCCGCTTGTGCCCATTTCAACCCCCGGTGTTTCTTTGCCTTAATACCCTGCAGGATTTAGAATGTAAAAGCAATATCCATGAGTAAAAGGTATTACGAATGTAAATCCAGTTTTCAACATCGCGAGCCTGCCTTGTTCCATACATAAAATACCGGTACTCCCGCTTTGGCTGCTTGTTTTGCGATATCAATATCAATCTGCTTGAACCTGTGGTATCGCGATCGCGGATTTAAAATTGGCCACTCGATGACATAAACAAGGTGAATTTCAGATCCATTTTTTGTATCGCACCTTGTCAATGTGACGACTATCAATCCATCAAAACTATACAATATATTTTCTTGTAAATATGTTTCAGTCGGATTCTTTGCCGTGCTAGCTCCAGGGAAATCAAACAGGACCAACATTTTTAAGGCTGGGTGGTGGTAAGACTTAACATCCATGGTTGTCTCGACCTCTCCAAGTGAGGGCGGAATTATCAGCACCTACGCAGACCCCCATTAGACCGTTGATAAGCGCCGACTAAGATTTGGTGTTAAAGTTACTTCAATGTAACGAAACTTGGGATGATAGAATCATATTTCGCATACATTCTTCATTCCATACCTTTTCTTGTCCTGATACACCAACTATGGCGATATTGTAGTGACCTTCGCAATCTGCGCCCAATTTTTATAGAGCCCTTTCGCAAACCTCTTGGGACCACACAGGTTGGTGGCTTTACACCCAATGCTTCGGCTCCCGCTAAGATGGAATAACAATGTGCACCAAGGGTATAGTCAATACTCCTATTACTACCCCAGCCAGTAGGTCGACCGCAGCTCCCCATCCGGTAATATTATTCTTGATATTCATGGCCGGAACCACAAAGGGTGACGCAACAATCGTCAGCGGCGAGGCAACAAAGACCGCCAAGAACAGCGCCGGCGACTTTCGCGATTAATTTCGCCCGTTCACTAATGTCTGCTATTTGCTTTGCTCGTTTCCCATGTAAATCGAAAGAAGAGCACAATCTGGTGTACCTAGGGACTTGATAATGATCCGCCTGCTGATATGTTCATGCCCCATATCGTCAGCCGATGGCTTTATTTATTCTCAATTTTTTGTTTGGTTCTCGTCTCCGACCAAGAGCTGCTGTTTCCGCTGCCATTAATATTTCGCGTTCGCCAGAGATTGATTAGATAATCCTCAAATCCTTTTGTCAGCCATCTTTGAGCACTTAACATCTATTCTGTAACCCTCAGTCAAAGTCTTGCATGAAAGAATCTTAAGTGACCAAATTCCACCATATATTCAATGGCCAAGCAAAGTGAGGCCTCTCTGAACATGCCCGCAGAATCAGTCATATTCATTAGTATGCATTTGGATATGTCACAAATATCTTAAATATATATATATTCTCTAGAATGATGTCGGTCTGTTGATATATTCACTGGTATGCATTTGCATATGGTGCAAATATATTAAACATTAGTATGCATAAAACAAGTTGCCATAGTCTATTCAATATGTGACCTTCAATGTGCATTACAAACTCTCACGCCCTTGTATAGGGCGAATGGTCAGTTCGGTGTAAGCGAACCCGACAGGTTTGCAGATCGTGTCGGAATTAAAGTGATTCGTCCATGAATACCAATCTCATGTGTTTAGTGTTATGTGATGCAATGATTTCACATATTATGCAGGCTCTTCAGTAGGTCATTCTGACGACCACATATATCTATAATGACTATAGTACAAGTGTTGAATATGTGTTAGCATTTCTCTTATATTAATTAGTGACAATGTGTAGTTGGGGCTAAGAAAATGTTCATACAAGTATGTGTATAAATTGAGGTATGATATATAAAATACAAATATATGAATATATAGTAGAATTGATCTTTCATACAAGACCCTAACTGAGTGTTAAAAATATATATATTAAGTGTCAAAAGGTGGATTTGAGGATTATATATTCATTTCAGTTAAGCTCCAAAGGTCAATTAGGCTTATTCAATATGAAGGTATAAAATTAATAGCTTCATCATGAAAAAATTATTCAGTTCTAAGTGTGTTTGTCAGAGATCTATAAATTCTAGTATATGTTCACAATAGTATATTGTAAACTTAAATATATTTTATAGATAGGAATATATTTGAACATTTGCTATAAATACAAACTTTTTTCATTAATGATAGATATAAACTTTTTAATATAAGTATGAACTAATATTCTATAGATACAAATACTTTAATATGAGTATGAACTTATATTACATAGATATGAACAGCTTGTAAATAATGGGCAAACATAAGGTAGAATTTCCAAAAAAAAAAAAAAGACTATTTTATTTCTTTTTTTATTTACAAACACTCCTACAAATATTTTTCTTTACAGATACTTCTCTTTTATAAATACTTCCTTCTTCTACAAATAGTTCCTCCTACTATATATTCTTTTCTATATTTTGCTTATCTCTCTCTTGGATTAGATTAATCTTATTCAATAAAAGAGAAACATCAGAGATATTGATCATCTTATCATCTTTATCTGAGTCAATATCTTTGCCCAGATCATGAACTGTTTTTTCAATCTCAAGTAGATTGATATGATCATGAATCTTGTTGATTATCTTAAGCTATTTTTTGTATATTTTCTTATATTCCCTTTTGTTGAAAGTTCTTAGTAAGGTGTCAGACCAGATAATATAATTCAGCTGTAATTATATAAAGAGATAAGTATATGCTGAATAAGTATACTGATAAATATAAATCTATAAACTTGAAAATATACTCACAAATATACAAATAATAGCAACTATATGATGATTAATATGTTCATCTTTTTGAAACATATTCATAAACTAAGGTTTTCATTTGAAGAATATAAAATAGAGCAGTTGCTTTATATAGTTACTATAGAATGGCTTGCTGAGCTCACCCTTATTATCCTTTAGGTAAATAAAATTATTCTGGACTCACAAATATTATACTACTTATTGGTAAGTATGAGCAAGATCTTTTGGAGCTATAGATCTTGGCTGTTCTATATCAGAGAAAATTTGATCAAACTTTTTGTCAAAGACTTTACAAATATGGGAATAATAAACCATAATCTGATAGTATAGCTATTTTTTTTTTTAATAAAAATGAAAATAGTTAAGTTTGTGAACAGCTAAATAAATATACAAATAGAATGTAAATAAAATACTCACTATAGCATAAATTGAACCATTACTGTCTTTGGTCTTTAAGCCTATATTCTTTAAAATTTTGATGATAATATCTGTTTTTGAATTACTATTACACTTTGGAAAAAGATTTTTAAGAAAAAGGTGATGAAGAAGCATGTCTACTGTGAACTTCCAGATCACTTCATTAATCTTGTATTTCTTCTGACAGAGGTTACTAATACTTATGGATTTGCTAAATTATGATAAGAAAATTCAATTTGCATTTACAAATAAGTTATAATATATAAACTATAATTCATGAACTCATTTTCAAAAACAACTTACTTATTTCTTTTCCTGCCTTACTTAACCAACTGTTCTGTATATCTAACTAAATGAGTCTCTACATTATCATTCTGAAGTACCTCATCATCTAGAAGTACCTCATTATCTGAAAGTATCTTATTATCTAGAAGCATCTCTTTGTCCAGAAGCACCTCATCATCTAAACTATATGGAAATATCTTATCATCCTGAATTATAAACTCAGATCATTCATCATCTCTACCTTATTTACTACTTTCACCTTGTTTATCAACTCTGTCTTCACCTTAATCTTGCACAGTCTTTTGTTATTTGGTTGCCCTCTCATTGAAGTTAGAAGCTACAAATTTACTAGTATTGATCTTATCTAGGCATAATGTAGTCTGCTTGGTTTCATACATCTTTGTGGTCTAGTGTGGTCTATCCATGGTCTGCTTCTTGGTTTTGTGCATCTTTATGGTCTGTAGTCTGTCCATGGTTTACTACTCCTTAGTTTTGCAGAACTGAAGTGATTTATTTATAGCTTAGTATATATTATTCATCCTGGACACATTTTGTTTATATTAGGATGTAATCTATTATCTTTAGGCATAAAGAGATTGTGATAGGAGAGGGTAAGAAAAGACATAATTCTTCCAGGTGAAGACCTCTTTTTATATCTGTAATATTCATAATAGATATATATATACAGATGTTAGAAAGTCTAATAAGTTAATATAAAACTTGCTTACTTATATTTAGTAAATATAATAATATAATGAGTTTGATTAATATAATAAAGTAAAAGTATATTAAATAAGCACATATTAAACAAATATATATTAAGTAAATATACTAAGCAAGCACACCAAGTAAATATGTTAAGGGCAAAAGTACAAAGCCAATCAGATAAAGAATTTAAAGAATTCCATTTTAGGCCAGTGTGTTTCATATTTACAAACTTATTGTTAAAATTTATATTATCCTTCAAATCCTTCTCTATCTCAAACCTAATATCAATATAAAGCTTTCTTGCTCATATTATAACCTAAAGTGCAAATCTACCTTGGGATTGACTTGATATATCTGCAAGATGCATGATGTACTTACATAATATTAGAATGATAAGTCTATTCTTGAATTTCCAATTTGTTAAGATTTTAGTGACTTTAATATTACAAAGTGTCCTTCATGTGAAATATATATGAGATGTGTTATGCTAAATCGAGTGTACTGATATAAGCTGGGTTGATGGGTTTGGTGAATATGGAAGTATATACTTCCCAGGTCTACTATTCACATAAAGTGAAGGGGCTGCACATTTATTGTTCCTCCTCCAAAAGGGAAGGGCAGGATGGGTTGTGTAAACTGATTATAGGAACTAACTAAGTATACAGGCATAGTCTATGCACTTGATTGTTAAGATGTGACATGTACTCAGTTGCTCAGGGGGATATTACATATAATGTATACTGAAATATTACTAAGCTATTTGCTACTGGCATCTTGCTGGGAAACTGAGACTAGGCTAACATTACATAAGAAACTGCACAATGGGAACTGAGACTAAGCTAAGATTGTATAAGAAATAGTGTGGCAGGAAACTGACACTAAGCTAAGATTGCATGAAAGACCTGAAAGATTACATGATAGTGATTTATCTGTGGCTTTGGCCACTTTGCCAAAGTTTGAGCTATATTCATAACTCTAACATATGAATTCATCTATAGTTCATGAGTTAACCTTGAATTCCATACATATTTCAAGTTTGAGCAATCCATGTAAATGAACTTAGAAGATTTCAGATAATTATGCTAAGCATATATATATATATAATTTAAGATAATATCAGTAGTGATGATCTATCTTCAATTTAAGAATAGGAAAGCTCATTATTCAGTAAAAATAACAATTCAATTCAAGAGAAAAGACAATTATTCAGAAAGAATGACAATTCAATTCAAGATTAAAAAAGTTCATCTACTTATATTGAAGTTTGGTAAGAATCATATTATCTACAAACCAACTGGTGGTCAGATTATCAATAATAAGAATATACTTATACAGTATAATGAATTTATTTCTAAACTTAAATGGGTATTTATAACTGATGTGAATAATCCTTTATATTTTTAGAAGAATAATAGAGAAATTTGGCTCATGAATCTATTGTTTTAAAGTGGAAATATATCCCAAAAGATTGCAGATGAACTTCTTAATACATTTGTAGATAGAATAATTTCAATAGTAAATGAGCTCCTCTAGTTTATGAACTCAAGAGAGATGATAAAACTTTTAGATATAGTAGCTGAAAATAGAGTGATATATAATTAAACAGTTAATGTTTCTGTTAAATTGATAAACATTCAGTAATTCTCTTTTTCAAATTAGCCCTTTAATCATAAAGTTTTTAACATCACTCATATGTCCAAAACTTGGACTGGTAAATATATACTATTCTATTGAGATCTACTTGCTGTTCTGCACAAGCTAATATCAAATACTTTATTTAACAATAATATGAAATTTAAACTATATAGCAGATAGTATATGAAAGTACTCTAAGATATATTGAAGTAATTTTTGGTAGCAAACACAGTTAAAATAATAATTAATTTTAAGTTTACAGGTGATCAGTCAGTATACTTACTATTTGTAAACTATAATTCTTTTTTCAAACTATAGGAAAAACTCCCACTTAATATAATAGTAATCTCAGTATTACTTAGGATTGACCAAACACATTGTGATCTACTTAGACATACTAAAATGTATCCACTATCATTTCTATTAGTAATCTCTCTAAATATATTCAGTAAACATACTTATAAAATATATTTCCAGTAATTGTATATTTTTTAATTATTGAAGAGACTTCTAAGGAGACCAAAAAAGACTTCTTTCAGAAAGTAAAAGCAGTTCTATATCATAAATATATGTCATAGATACTTCACAGACTATCTACAGTAGGAAAAAGATAATATTTGTGATTATAAAATTATTTAGATAAAGATTTTATTACTTGATAGCTGATCATGAATATATTTTATAGTAGTATTATTATATATAGACTAGATAGCAAACTTTGTGATTGCTATCCAGTAGTTATGTCCTTTATAGTTAATTATCTAGAGGTATGTTTGATCTATCTGATCTGTATAAATCAAGCCTGCCCAAAATGTATAACTTCTTACTTACAATTTTCATACCTTAATAAGATATATCCTCTACAAATAGTTTCTGAGATACAGAGAGCAGTTGTAAATGCATATATTTATAATTTAAAAGACAAACATAAAAAACTAAGAAGAGTCTTCAAGAGTGTAGATTGTAGAGACTAATTGTATATATTAATTGTACTTGTTTTTGAATAAATATTTTTTACTAACAATTATATCATCTATCAATCAAACTCCAAAATACACCATGGGAACTACCTCTTATAAATATTTATTCAATAATTATATCTGATATACTTTATTAAGTGAAAAAAGATATCTGGAAACATCTGGTCAATCTAACTCTTAATCTTATTAAGAGTTTGTTTAATACTGTATGGCAAACCTACTTATATTAAAGCTAGATCTCTCTATTTAGCTTATTTCTTGATATCTTGGACTTAAAAAATTCTCTACTGGAATTTCAAATCTTAGTCAAATAACTGCAGCTGAATATTAACAACTGATGTATGTGAGTATTATATATATTATAGTGAGTTCATAAACTATTTGTGAACTCTTTAACTAAAAAAAAAAAATTCTTTTAAAAGATATTCCTCCTATATGAGAGAGGGATTTTTAAATCACTTAATATTATCAAATGCCTCACAACATTCATTGAGTGGTACTTCTATGACTCATTACTAGTCTAGACTGAAAAAAAACTTGTATATTAAGATATACTATTATCTCAATTCAATAAACTAAAAGAACAGTTTGCAGAGATCTCACCAAGTTTGCTGAACTTTGAAAAACTCCACTCTCTGTAGCATATTTCTGAGTCAACTTGAACATTTGATATACTAATAATATTAATATAGAGATAACTGAATATTAATATTATATGGAAGTTAAGATACCATATTGATGAAAAACAAATATAATCCTCTTCCCTAAGTTATCAAGCTTATAGAGCATCAAACAGCACTTAAGGATAAGCTTGATTATGTTATAACCATCAAGTTTGTAGATACCTCAAGCTTACCAATAACTGAGAAATACTGGTATCTGAGTGCTAATATCTCTGAAGGTATACTTCATATTTATAAAGTTTCAAAATTATTTAGGCTATATGACTTCAAACTTACTACTCAGATGTTTTTTTATAACCTCTAGTTTGCATCTGGAAATGGATATCATCATTGAGTGAATAGAAAGAATCTTCTCAAACTTTCAAATCTAATAGTAAGTTATTTATGCTAAACCAGCCTGTGAACTTTTTTTGTGATATTTCTAATATCTCTCCTTGATCTCTATAGATTAATATCTTTACCACTTTATCAATTGGAGTTTATGATCTATTTACAGATACAAAATTAAGTTCAGCTATATTTTGCCAACTTGTTCACTATAAGTAACAGTTCTATAGAAGTCTACAATATGACTGAGTAATGTTGTATGATCTTGCAGACAAGCAGTTTGAGATAAGACAAGATATAGATAAATATCTTTTTATTTAAGTTTACCTTCTTTTCAAAATCAAGCAAAATTGTCAAGTCTATCAACTTATATACTAATACAATATAGTAGATATTGAGGATTCTAGTACTAAAAACATGGTCTTTTATGATTGTGAGACAGGAATAGCTATTACTATTATAATGTGCCTGACTCAATGGAGGCAAATTACAAGGTTGGGGGTTGATGTAGTTTGGCTTGAGTCCTCAGTTACTTTGTCAAAAAGCAACAAAATGTTCTAAGATTTCTGAGGTCTTTGGTGTTTAGTGGTACAATAGTCAAGCTGGATATCTTTGAGTAATTTGTGTGTCAATTTCCTAATTGAGATGGTTCTCTGAGTGTAGCAGCAGTTTGTGTGTATGAACAGATTTCCTTCTTGGGTCAACTGGAAATGCCACAATTTGTATAACAAGGCAATTTCCAAAAGTATGCAATTTCTGGGGTGATGATCTCTTGTGTAGTGCAACGATCTCCTAAGTGTGATGGTCTAGCAATTTAGTGGTTCTCTTTCTTGGATGGCAGGCGATCTTTGTGTAGTATAGTGGGTTCCTTATACAGGACATTCTGATAATTTGGTGGGTAACTCAATTTGGCTTACTGGAAATAGAGGATGTCATGGGAACTCAGATAGTGCAAATCAGGTTTTTCTAGAAATATAGATAACTTGAAAATGACAGATGATGCAGATTTGGTAGGCTTCTTGAAAATGGCAGCTTCAACTGAGAATTAACTTGGATGGCACAGATTCTTCCTGAATTGGCTTCAACTGGGAAATGGCAGTGAAGTTCTTCCTTGAACTTGGTGGCAAACTCAGATTCTTCAGGCTTAGTCTGGCAAGTGTACTAATAATTCTAAAGGCAGTGAAGTTCTTCACTCAAACTTGGCAGTAAAATCTTCAAGCTTTGTATCAGAAAGTGGATCGGAGTGGGGAAATAAGCTCACAATCTCCTAGCAGTGACTGTAGAGTTCCTCTTGAAGTATGGTAGACAGACTTGTCTTTTGCTTCAATTTCAGACTGAGGTTTATTCACTCTTGTCTCTGGGGTAATTTATACATTGTGGTTGCTATCTGGTTGCTATCTGGCTAACTATAGATTTGCTATCTATAGTGTATTTGGGTGGATGGTCACTGTTCAGTGGACAGCCACTGTCCAGAGGACAGCCACTGTTCACATTATTTCCTTCTTTGGCTATCTGGTTATTTATACATTTTTTTTTCAGCAATGGTTGCTGGTTATTATGCTATACTAATGTTCACGTCACCTGGTTAGGTTTTGAGATTGCTATGTTTCGTGGTTTGTCACATCAGCTCTCACTGAAAGATAGTCTGTCCCAGACTGTTCTTCAGTTATCATCCCAATAAGCATAAGCTGCTTCTGCATCCACACCTATCCCATCATCTTCATTGTCTATATCAGGGTCACTCCATTCTAGCTTCAGATCTTCTTCTTATCCTTCAGGAAACAGGATGTCTACTTGTTGGAGAATACTCTGAAAGGTGGTCTCATTCATCTGATAAATATCATTGAGGTAGAAGTGAGATTGCTAGGGCTCCAACATTTCATTTGTACAGGGTGTAGATTTGTTTGGCAGTTCTTACTTCTCAGTGGGTTATTCCAGCTGGTCCTCTAATATATGGCTGTTCTTCAAGTAATTGTCTAATATTGTAGAAGGCCTATAGATGGTGGATCTGTAACAATCTTTGAGTAATGGCAAGGTTCTCTTGATGCTTCTAGATCAATTGTATTAGGGTTTCTTCAAGTTGGTGGAACTGGGGTAAGGGAACTGGTAGGGCTTGGAAGGAGCTGAGGACCAATGTCTGGAGGTGCTGATCAATCCTTTGGCTCATGGTGTAGAGGGGAGATATAGTTTGAGGTAGTTGATATGTACTGCTGTTCTCAGGGTTTGTCCATTCATGCTTTTTAAATAGATGCTGGTTCCTCTGATGTTGTATACAAGATAAGGTCCTTCCCATTTAGATTCCAACTTGGCAGCAAAGTTTGTCTTGATCATGCTTCTCCAGACTAGGACTTGATCATCAATCTTGATTTTCTGATCCTTCTGCTTCTGGTCATAATACTTCTTTTATCTTTCCTGAGCTTTGATAATCTGATTTCAGGCTTTATTTCTCAGCTGATCTCCTTTTTTGAGGAGTTTTTCAAGATTCCCAT
Source organism: Jimgerdemannia flammicorona (assembly GCA_003990745.1). NCBI lineage: Eukaryota > Fungi > Mucoromycota > Endogonomycetes > Endogonales > Endogonaceae > Jimgerdemannia > Jimgerdemannia flammicorona. The sequence goes on along the minus strand of RBNI01000312.1, from coordinate 14,142 downwards.
GGTCAGCAGTTCTGATCTTCTTGGCAAACATCATTTCAAATGGTTTTTGTTTAGTTGAGGCTACAGGGGTATTCCAAATTTCCCATAGGATCTCAGGTAAACAGAGGTCCCAATTAGTAGGATTGACTTGGACAAGTTCTTTCTTGATAGTCTGGTTCATTCTTTCTGTCATGCCATTGGTCTGAGGGTGGTATGAAGTAGTCCTTTTGAGGTGGATCTTGTGAATTCGGGTATAACTTGTGATTATGTTGTTGATGAATTCCATGTCTCAGTCAGAGATAAGTTCTTCTGGGGGTCCGTATCTGAGTGTGAGTCTATGGAGAAGGCCCACAATAGTTAAGGAATCTGCAATTTCCATTGGGAAAGCCTTGGGCCACTTGGTCAGATGTTCCACAAGTATAAGGATGTATTTGTTTCTTCTTGATGTAACTGGTAGAGGTCCAATTACATCTACTCCCCATCTCTGAAAGATGTGAGTAGGTGGGGGAATCGGTTGCAAAGGTGCTTGATAGTTCTTCTTTCCTTGGTACTTCTGGTAAGTATCACATTTCTGGATGATATCTTGGACTTGAGTTCTGAGGTAGGGCCAGTGTTGATACAGTTTTCAAATCTTGTCTTCTGTACTTATCTGTCCTTGGTGGGCTTTCTGATGTTCTTTATAGATAAGATCTTCTTGTGCCTCAATGGTCTGAAGAGCTTCCTTTAGGGTGTAGTTCCTTGGGACACCCTTCTTCTGGTTCATTGAGGCTGGTGGGAAAGTTCATCAACATTGTTGTGAGCTTTCTCTGCTTTGTGGATGATGGTGATTTTGTAATCCTGAAGGATAAGAATCCAGTAGGCTAGGATTCCAGTGGGTTTCTTGTGGTTGAATAACCATTTGAGGGCTACATGGTCTGTGATCAGAGTAAACCTTTTTCTGATGAGGTAATGCTTGAACAGGGCAACCACCCATATGACTGCAAGACATTCTAGTTTGGTGCTACTATAGTTCATCTGCTGCTGATTGGTAGCTCTGCTTGCATAAGCTATCACATGGTGCTATTGATTGGGTCCTTCTTGGGCTAGAACTGCTCTGAGGCCATCTTTAGAAGTATCTGTATACAAGATGAATGGCTTCTGTAGATTGGGGTGCACAAGGATTGGTGCTGTAGTTATACAGTTCTTGAGTTTTTTGAAAGCTTTTTCTTGTGACTCTGTCTATTTGAATGATAATCCTTTCTTGAGAAGGATTTGTAGTAGGATACTAGTATCAGGAATGATAATATTTCTTTAGAGTCTTGGGTACTGGCCAATTGTTGATCTTCTCAGTTTTCTTTGGGTCTGCATGGATTCCTTCTTTTGAGACTATGAATCCAAGGAATTCAAGTTTCTGTTTCCCAAAGTAGCATTTCTTTGCATTCAGTCTCAAGTGGTTTTTATGAGTGAGCTTGAAGAATTCCTCCAGGTGGTGCAGGTGTTCTTCGAAATTTGCTGAATAGATGTTGGAATCATCCATGTATACAATCAGGCAGTGGTGGATCAGAGGGGCATAGACCAAATTCATCATCTTCTGAAAAGTGGGGGGTGCATTGCAAAGTCCAAAGGACATTCAGAGGTATTCAAACAGTTTTCCTAGAATGAGGAAGGCTGTCTTTTGAATGTCTTTGGGGTCCATGGGGATCTCATGGAATCCTGTGAAGAGGTCCATACTGCTGAAGTATCTGGTATCTTATAACTGATCCAAAAGGTTATCAATTCTGAGCAGAGGATAGGCATCCTTTTCAGTGACTGAATTGAGTTTTCTGTAATCTACACAGAGTCTCCATCCTCCTTTCTTTGGTACAATAAGTATAGGGCTAGCCCAAGGTTAGATGACTCCATTGTCTAAGAGTTCTTGGATGTGCTCCTTTTCGAATATTTTTAAGTGATGAGGTATTCTATAGGGTTTCTGCCAGATGGGTGTTGCATTTCCTGTATTTATACTATAGTGATATGATGGATTGTATAGCAGGTTGCCATAATCGATAGTGAAGATATCTTGATATTTGTTGAGAAGTTCTGCTAGTTGTTGTTGTTGTTGAGGTATCAATTCTTCTTCAATATTGGTGGAAGGCTTTACTGTCTCCTGGATCACAGAGGGGCCTTTCCTTTCTTCTGGAACCTTTTGCTATTTCCCAATAGGTTTAGTTTATAAACTTCTCTATGAGTTCAGTTAAGGAAGGGTACCAGGTATCCTATGATAGTTCCTTTCAGCAGAATAATGGTTTTCCAGCTTTAGTTGATTGCTCAGGAGTGCACTGGATTCATCTTGTCAGAGAATATATGTCCCTCTATGTCCAGGTAGTAAATATCTTCCTTGGGTTCAAAGAAAAGGTTTCTGGAGTTGGGTGGTGCAAAGATTTCAAAGGATGTTTGTTCTCCAGGCTCTAGAATAAGATTCTTGTGTAGTCTGACTGATTACCTGTACACTTGCTGGGGAACATTTCTCTTGAGACAGTTGACTTGAAGGAGGTATACTTCCTTCCTATCTGAACTTCCAAATCTCTTGGCTTGTCTTGTTCCTTCAGTTAGTTCAGAGACTTCTTGTAACTGTGGGGTCTTAACTTTCATAAAGACTGCCTGGGCAATCTTCTGTCCTCTAATGATTTGGTGCCATTCTGCACTGCTGTTGTATAGGATGACCTTGATTTCGCCTGTATATCCTGGGTCAATGGTTCCTCCTTCCACAGTTATTCCTTGTCTGGCAAGTCCAGACCTTGAGGTCAGTTAGATGTAAGCTCCTTGGGGTGACTGCATGGCTAATCCAGTTCTGACCATAAAGGTTTTTCCAGGCTTGATAGATTCGTCCTCTAGATTGTGAAGATCATATCCTATATCTTCTGGGTGGACTTTGGTCAGGGGTTTAGCCTTAGGGTATAGCAGGGTATACTGGGTGATATTCTTGCTGAGTTCAGGTTTTCCTAAGGCTGAGGCTCTACTGGCAAAGATCCTCCAAGCTCTAAGATTGAGGTGTGGCCATCTGGCTCTAGTAGAGAGGTCTCAGAGATAGTTGATCCCTCTTCTTCCTGTAGGATCTAGGGCTTACATGAAGTTGGTGGTATCTTCAGCCCATCCTTGGTGGGTTGCATGTCTGATGAGAGCTAGGATGTCTTCTCCTAGATTATAGATCTTGAGGATCCTTCTCTCTGGCTTTTTGATCTGATTTTTTTGGATCTGACTTCTGTTATCCCCTCTCTTCAAGATGTGGACTACAACATCATGGCTGAGATGGATTTTCTGATGCCTGCAATCTCAGCAGTCTGGGTGTTTTCCATAGTTACAATACCCATTGCTTGGAAATGATGTTCCCAGTTATTGATCTCTTGTTGTCTTGGGAATTAGTACCCATCCTGGTCATAGGTGGGTGGAAGAGTTGACAAGGGATATATTTCTATCTGGATGAAGAAACCTTGTCCTCTAAATCGGCTCTACAGCTTGGTGGTAACTTCTTGGAAGGTGGTTGACTGTGTAAGTGTATTCAGGAGTTCTGGTCTTTGGGGTCTCTGTCTTTCTTGTTGGTCCAACAGATGACACTGATAGCAGTAGTCTCAGGGAGAGTGGAAGATCATTTGATATGGACATCTTCCTAGCTGGAAAGCCCTCTCTTGGTGAGTTTCTTTCTTAGAGATAATAGTGATTATACTGGGTCCTTCTTCCATATTCCAAGGGTCATCATCTTTGGGTAGTATCCAGCAAGGATCATCCCAGGGGATGAGTTCGGGGACCTCTTCTTCTTTAGGTACTTCTTGTTCAGGAACTTCTTGGTCAGAAGTTTCTTCTTTCCCAGATAATTCTTGACCCCAAATTGCTTGTACCTCTGCAGCTTCAGTTACAGGTGTTTCTGAAACATGTCTGTATTTCTTCTTCTTCCTTCTGCACTCTGGGCAGGCTGTGCCAGGTGATTTCCTTACTCCCATAATCTTGGAGGAATGCTCAGGACATTTGTGTCTCTTGAGGCAGGTAGGGCATCCTTTGGCTTCTCCTGCAATAGCTCTAATAGTGATAGGGATGGTGTTCTTGATCTATACATTATCTTCTGGTCTGTTATCCACCAGATTGATTTGGGGATTGAGTCTGGGATTATTTCCATCTTCAGATTCTTCTTCCTCTTCTGTAGTAGACTCCTCGCTGCTGGTATATTCTTCCTGAATAGTGACCTTTTTCTTCTTCTTCGATTGCTCATAGCTGGTCACCTTAACTCTGTACTTCTTGTCTCGGTAGTCAAACTTGAGTACTTGTTGGCCAATATCAACAACTGCATTCATTTCCTTCATCCAGTTGGTGCCAAGAATCATGTCATAGGTGACAGCTTTAGTGACAATAGCTTTGGGGATGGAGAACTGAATGTGTCCAAGGGAGATGGTGATATTTTGTACTTCTCTAAGGGGTTGAGTTCGGGCTCCATCTGCTACTATGATGCTGAGGTTGGATGGTCCATCAATGGGCCATTGGAGGGTGTCTAGGAATCATTTAGCAATGACACAGACAGCTGCTCCTGTGTCTATGAGGATCTTTGCTTTTTGTCCTCCAATATCTCCATGTAGGTAGATGCTAACATGTCTTTCGGCTACCTGAACAGGGATGGGAACTGGTTCTTGCTGTGGGATTAGGACTCGGCCAGTGCTAGACCTGGTGGTTCTCAGTAATTTGTTTTGGACTCCAGCTGGTGTCAATTGCAAAAACTACAGGAGGGGAACTTCCATCTTGATCTCTTGGATCTTCTACCAGGCTTCATTGTAGATGTCTCTAGGCATGGTCTTTGGAGTGTACTTTTTCTTGGGCTTTGGGGCAGCAGGTCCCTGTTCTTCTTGTTCCATTTCTTCATCCTCTGGTAGCAACTCATTTGTCTCAGGAACAAAAGGTGAGGGAGTTCGGGGAGGTGTTTCTACCTGCTCCTCTTCATGTTCTTCATCCTCCTCTTGGATAATTCTTCTACTGATGTTCCTGGATGGCCTTCCTACAGATCTCTTCCTCTTCTCTGCTGGGTAGACTGTTTTCTGGGTGGTAACTTTGGTAGGGTATAGGTCTAGATCACTATAGTCTTCACTGTTACTTGCTTCCTCGAAATCTTCAACAGGATGGGCTTCAGTCTTTTTGTACTGAGTGTCATTTCTTCAGTTTGGTGGTTCTGAGTCCCTTCAGTCACTTCTTTTGTTGTCACATTCAGTGGTATAGTGTCCAAATTGTCTACAGTGGAAACATTAGACTTGGGCTCTGTCTCAGACAGAGTATCTTCTTTCTTCCTGCTGATAACTCCTGTTATCTCTAGGTAGATAGCCTTGGCTCCTCTGTGGTGGATATCCTCTATTGTCTTAGTAGCTCTGGTTTTTACATATAGTGAGTTTTTCAATTTGTCCAACCAATTGGTCCAACTTAGAGCTGAGGTCTTGGATTTCACTTCTGTTCTTCTTTCTTTTCTTGGCTGGTCTTCTTTCTTCAGTTCTTTCTTGTTCTTGAAGGAGTCCTTGTAGAGCTTTGACCAGGATGTCTTCTTTCTCTTCTTTCCTATCATGATCACTCCAGATAGTTCCTTGTCTGACATCAAAGAATCCTTGAACTGCATCTACTTGCTCTTCAGACCTTCTGATGCCTAGGGTGTGGACATGCTGGGCAATGTTTGTGGGAATTCCATTCATAAAGGTCATTGGACCTATGATGTCCTGGTTGGTGGCATTGAACCTGACAGCATGCATTCTCTTCTGGATTCTTGTGAAGAAGGCTCTGGGTGATTCTCCAAGATTCATCTTCATCCCCATGATGGATTCTTGAGCCTTGTGGCAGATTTCATTTCCTGCATACTTTTCAATATGCCAGTGGACCATGGCCTCATATTCTAGCTCATAGGATATTGCTGCTTGTATCTGTCTTGCTAGTTCTGAATCTGGGTTGTTTGCTGTTTAGTGGAAAATTCCTCAGGCTGGTTCCCTGAGCTGAGCCTTATAGATGGCGATTTTTCTTTCATCTGAGAGATTCCTCAAGGCTGCAATTCCTTCAATTCCATCAAGGAATTCTCTGGGGTCCTCCTCTGGGTATCCTGCAAAGGTTGGCAATGAGGTGGCCATTTCATCATCACTTTCTTCTAATTCTGGTTCAGGTTTGGATTCTGATTCTGATTTACTTTCTGAACTGTTACTAGAGATGTGGGTGCTTGGGTATCTTGAGGATGGTGTTCTGGACCTTGGACGAAGTAGAATAAGCCTAGGTATTCTTATAGGAGCTGCTTCCAATTCAAGGGGTTATGGTAAAGATTCTATTGGTGAGATTGGTGGGACTGATTTGGGGCATCTGGCTGTAAGGTCTTGGGTTCATGTGATAAGGTCTTCTAGTTTTTGTGCAAGTTCTTCAAAATCTCTAGCAGGGCTGCCTATATTGTCTGGTTGATCTGATTGGAGATTTCGGACCGTACTGTCTTCTGGTTGGGAACCTTCTGATGCTGGATAGTTAGCAAGTCTTGATGTGATTACTTCTTTTCCTATCCAGATGCTAGTGATAACTAGTTCTCCTGTAGTGGCAGAGGTTGGTGTTATATCAAATGTATCCAGTTTGACTGTGGGTTCTTGTGAGCTGAAAAGTCACATTGATTTTGAAATCTTCCCAGTTGAGCCCCCAAATGTAATGTGCCTGGCTCAATGGAGGCAAATTACAAGGTTGGGGATTGATGTAGTTTGGCTTGAGCCCCCAGTTACTTTATCAAAAAGCAACAAAATGTTCTAAGATTCCTGAGGTTCTTGGTGTTTAGTAGTACAATAGTCAAGCTGGATATCTTTGAGCGATTTGTGTATCGATTTCCTAATTGGGACAGTTCTCTGGGTGTAGCAGCGGTTTGTGTATATGAACAGGTTTTCTTCTTAGGTCAACTGGGAATGCCACAATTTATATAGTAAGGCAATTTCCAAAAGTATGTGATTTCTGATGTGACAATCTCTTGTGTAGCATGACAATCTCCTAAGTGTGATGGTCTAGCAATTTAGTGGTTCTTCTTCTTGGGTGATGGGCGATCTTTGTATAGCATGGTGGGTTCCTTATGCAGGACATTCTGATAATTGGCAGGTAACTTGATTTGGCTCACTGGGAATAGAGGATACTGCAGGAACTCAGATGGCATGAATTAGGTTCTTTTGAGAATGTGGATAACTCGAAAATGGCAGACAATGTGGATTTGGCAGACTTCTTGAAAATGGCGACTTCAACTGGGAATTAACTTAGATTTGGCAGACTTCTTGAAAATAGCAACTTCAACTGGGAATTAACTTGGATGGCGCAGATTCTTTCTGAATTAGCTTCAACTGGGAAATGGCGGTGAAGTTCTTCCTTGAACTTGGTAGTAAACTCGGATTCTTCAGGCTTAGTCTGGTAAGTGTACTAATAATTCTAAAGGTGGCAAAGTTCTTCACTCAAACTTGGTGGCAAAATCTTCAAGCTTTGTATTGGAAAGTGGACTGGAGTGGGGAAATAAGCTCACAATCTCCTAGCAGTGGCTGTAGAGTTCCTCTTAAAGTGTGGTAGGCAGACTTGTCTTTTGCTTCAATTTCAGACTGAGATTTATTCACTCTTGTCTCTGGGGTAATTTATACATTGTGGTTGCTATCTGGTTGCTATCTGGCTAACTATAGATTTGCTATCTATGGTGTGTTTGGGTGGACAGTCACTGTCTGGCAGACAGCTACTGTCCAGGGGACAGCCACTGTTTACATTATTCCCTTCTTTGGCTATCTGGTTATTTATATTTTTTTTTGCAGCAATGGTTACTGGTTACTATGCTATGCTAATGTTCACATCACCTGGTTAGGTTTTGAGATTGCTACTTTTTGTAGTTTGTCACACTATATAGACTGAGTAGTTCAATATTATATCTGTAGATATAATTATTTATATAATACATATATATATAACCCTTGTTTGAGAAATGTGATTTAGCAAGAAAGAACTTAGCAGATGAATTGAATATATATTCTTTTCATTTATATTTAGTAAATAAGTATATAGATTATATATTATGGGAGGAATTTTTTTAAATATATATTTTATTTATAAACATATAGTTAGACTAAATAGCTAAGTATATAGACCAAAAATACAATTATACAAAATTGGTATTACTTGCAATTATAACTAGTTTTCATTTGAGGAGTGTGTAGTAGCATTAGAAGTATATATTCAATAATAAATTATATGTAATACAAGAGTCTATAGATTATTAAAACCAAATCTTTATTGATATAAATTTAGATTTTTATATATAGTATTTATAGTATTTATTGTTCATAGTATTCATAGTATTCATAGTATAGTAGTATTCATAATATAGTTTACAGATTCATTATGGATACATTTTATATAGTAAATATATCTCATTTTTTTATATTTAAGTTAAATTCCATTTACTTATTTCTTATAGATAGCAAATCTGGTTTGGTATTAGGTGAGAAGTTATGTATATCATAAATCTGATGTACTTTTTTAACTATATTGTTTCACTTTTGGTCTTCTTCTCTTCTAGTAAGATAAGGTAGTATTTTTTTGATCAGTTGGGCAATTACTATTTTTTATCCTTTCTTGGTCTTATTATACTGAATTTGTTCATAATGTCATAATTTTTTACCAAATAGATAATTTTCTACAATAGTATCCTTGGAGATAGTATTGGTGGCACATTCATATAATTCAGAGTATATTCTGATTGAGTTTATTGGCTCTGAGTTTTGTCCAGAAACTACATCTTGAGCTCATCTAAGGACAGCACCAATTTGTTGAAGTGTTTTATTAACTTTATTAGTCTGTTTGGCTTTCTTTAGAAGTTACTATCACTTTTGGTACTCAGTATTTTGTTTAGCACTAACAGCAGTTTTTCATTTCATCAATATTTATTCTCTATCATCAGAGAACTCTTTATTGCTAGCTGGAGGTAGTAATGGTGTTGTTCCTATTTTGCTTATACAAAACAATCATTCATTGACTATAATTCATATTTCTTTCTATCTTGTCTATATAGCAATAAACACCTGAATTTTATCAGATACCTTTCTCCACTACAATTCACATTACACACACTTTTACAACACACTTTCAAATTGTTTATTGGAGAAAGGTACTAAGATAATGTTAACCAGCAAGTGAACCAACATGCATACTAGGTCAGGCAGACCTGGGACCTTTGACTGGCAACATATCAGGAGAGGGTATGAGCTTGGAATAGGGTCCTTCAGTGGCTCAAGTGGGCAGGACAGCTTGGATAGTAGAGGTGGTACTGGTGGGGGGGCTGGAGGGCAGCAGGGGAGGAGCTTTGCAGACATACTGAGAACTGAAGGTTGGCCAATAGGAGCTCACAGTGGACAGGCAGGAGGGAAGGGGAAGCAGAAGGTTGGGGATACTGGGGGTACTGGGTCTTCACCGGTGGGAGGTGGGGGAAGTGGAGTAGCTACTGGGGGTAGTGGCGGGACTGCTGATGGTAATATGACTGGGAATCTGGCAAAAAATCCAGATATGATAGTTGATGTAGGGGCTGGGCAGATGGGCCCGAAAAGGAAGGGGGACCTGGCTGATGGTATGACAGGACTGGCAGTAACACCATTACTCAAGAAATCAAACTCGGAGTTTGTAGCCACCTTGTGCTTCCGGGGCTTGGCAGTGATGGCAAGGATGGTTCTGGGGCTTATTTCGAAGCAGGTGACTGGGACAGCCTCATTGAAGTTTCTGAAGGGTCTGGAAGGGGTTGAGGTGGGCTTTGAGGAGGCAGGCCCACTGAATGAGGCTCTGAAGACTGGAGTAGTGGTTGGGGAAGTGGTGGTCCCCATGGTGTGGTGCTTGAGATGGGACCCCAGAGTGGTGCAGCTTCTGGTGAGGGGGGTGCCTATAGTGACAAAAGAGGAGACCAGGAGGAGGGTGGAGGAGGTGATGGTGGAGTATGGGGATGTGGTGGACATTGGATTCCAGATGTAGAAGGGGACTATGTTCAGGACAGGCAACATCAATGTCAGGATTCAGCTGGCAGGGAAGGAGGCCATGGGGAAGACAAGCAACTGGCCCTCAGTGCTGATGTGGGGGGCTTTTATCTGTAAGGTGTCAAGGGTAAAAGGGAGCGAAGTGGAGGAGAAGGACTTATTGAAGGCTCTGGAGGAGCTGAGTGGTACTGTGGAGAGGAGGGCAAAAGCCTGGAAGCTGTTTGAAGAGTTGACACATCTGGAGGTGGTGGATGGAAAATATATCCATACTGACAGGAGGCAGTGGGAGTGGGCCCAGGGGCACAAGAGGTAGAGGGAGCTGTTGGCAAGTATGAAAGAAGGGGCAAAGAGGAAGGTAGATGGGACTGAGGAGGCTGGAGGCATCAAAGCCAGTGTATGGGCTAGTAAAGGAGGAGAGGAGGTGGTGACAACCAAAGAAGGGGCTGGGAAGGTGCTGGGCAAGGATCTCTATGCTGATGGTACTTTCAAAGTTTGGGAGGAGGATTTGGATAGCACCCCCCCCCCCCACTTATCAGGAGGGGCCCGGTTGAGAAGAAAGGGATGGTGGAGGATGTACTGATGCAGAGGGCCCAGTGAGTTCACTTTGGGGTCCCAGATGTGGTGAAAGGGGGCCAGGTGGTAGCAGTTAGTGAGGATGAGCTAGTGGATGTCCCAGAGGAGTAGTGGGATGAGGCTGCCAGTATAGGAGTAGATACTACAATGCTGGATGCAGGGTGGCCTGGAACTCCTGGAGAGAAGGAGGTGGGGAACCTGCTGTGGATGAGCAAAGTGATGGATAACCTTGCAGCTGAGACATTGGGAGAAGTGGACCTATGTGTAATGCCTGAAGAGTATTGGGCACAGATTCTGTGAGGAGATGAGGTGAGAAAGGTGGAGCTGGTGGTTGTTGCTGGTAAGCAGGCTGCCTACTATTGGGCAGAGTGTCATGGTTTGCAGCTCTGGCAGGAGGCCTGTCTGGAGTATCATGAGGACTTTGAGGAGAAAGAGGATGGGGCAATGGTTGAACTTCTGGGGGGATAGGAGGCACAGGAAGCTGAGAAGAGGGAACTAGCTATGGAACATATCTTAGACTTGGTACAGGAGGACTTGAATGAAGATTTGGAGAAGTTGAGTTTGATATATAACAGTATTTCTTATGAACAGTATAACTAACATTTTCTCTCTGAATGTGAATGGGCTATGGGGATCTGGGCAATGTAAGAATATTTTTACTTAGCTCAAGAGATTGGAGGCTGATCTTTTTTTACTGCAGGATGTATGGTGTGAGGATGAGGATGATCAGGTGGAGTGGACTAAGGAATAGAGCAGGACTACTGCTTGGTTTGAAAAGGTAGTGATTCTGGTGAAGAAGGGTAGAGAAGATTTGGGGGGAATCAGGAGCTGGGGTGATCGCTTGGTCTGGGGAGAATGGCATCAGCCAGGGTGGAAATCAGTGAGAGTGGGCTCTTGCTACTGCCTGGCAGTTAGGGGTGAGAGGATTGCATGGATTAAGGAGCTGCTGAAGGAGGGTATTCTCTTGGAGGAAGGAGTCAATGTTCTTGGTGGTGATTTTAATATAGTTTGAGATCTGTGACTGGATAGAACTAATGGAGGGAGGAATGCAGGTGGGAGGAGTGGTGGTCTGGATGCATGAGAGGAGGTGGAAAATCTTAGCTCCTTAGGGGATATGGGCCAAACACAGTGGAGTGACACCAGGGTCTACATCTATTGGGTGAATGGGTTAGGCATGAGAATTGACTGGATTTTGACAGCCGAATATTGGGGTGCTGATATCTGGAAGACTTTGGAGGTAGTGTGGTGCCCATGGTCTGATCACTGGGGACTATTAGGGCAGGGGCAGTTTGGGGGGAGTAGAGATGGACCCAGACATTGGTGCCTTAACTCCTCTCTGCTGGCTGAGAAGGGGTTGTGGGACTTATGGATGGAGGACATCCAGGCGAAGATTTCTATTTGAAGGCATGAGGGTCTATCTGTGGGTGCCTGTTGGATGAGGTTGAAAGAGGCTACAAAGGCCTATTGGAGAGGAGCTGGTAGAGAGGCCGGGAGATAGAGAAGGAAGCACATACAGTATACTTCCAATAGGCTGATGAGATTGCAGATAGAATGGGCTGATTTGCTTGACTCTGATGAGGTGGAGGATTGGAGATTTGAGCAGGTAAGATTGGAGGTAGTGGAACTACAGCAGGTGTTGAGAGAGGAGAAGGAGACTCATATGTGAGGAATGGCTGCCAGGCTATGGTGGCAGGGGCTTGAGGAGGGAGAGAGGCCTACTAGGTACTTGTCTAGGCTCCTCAAAGCTAAGAGGGTGTGATATCAGTGGGATAGGGTCTTTAATGCCAAGGGGGATTTGGTGTATAGCATGCAACAGATCTTGGAGGTATTGAAGGAGCAATAGTGGGGTCTGTGGAGTGAGAAAGAAGGGGGTGCTGATATAGAGGTGATTGGAGATACACTGGAGGAATGAGAACTACTGCAGATAGAGGGCCTGAGTGACTTGATCTTACCAGTCCAAGAGGAGGAGATCCAGAGGATCCTTGCAGCTACTAAGCTTGGGACAGTGCCTGGGGAGGATGGGTTACCTTGGGACTTCTGGAAGAAGATGGTAAAGGTCCCTGAAATGCTAGAAGAGATGGCTGCCCTCTGTGACCATATTCTTCTGTATAGCAAGTGGGTTGGAGAGCAGGACTTGGGGTTGGTGGTCTTATTGTACAAAGATAAGGGCAGGCAAGAGGACTGGAAGAATTGGAGGCCAATCATGCTTTTGGATATAGACCAGAAGTTGGTGACAAAAGTGATTGTTGCAAGGCTGCAGAAGGTTGCTCAATAGGTGCTAGGTGAGGAGCAGCAGGGTTTTGTAGGAGGTAGGCTTATCAGAGATGGAACTACCTGAGTGTATGGCATCATTGAAGGGGCTCGGGCCTGTGGGCTGAATGGTAGACTGGTCTTTTTGGACCAGGAGAAGGTCTATGACTGTGTTTGGCAGGTATGGCTGGGTAAGGTACTGGACAGAATTGGTGTCCCACCATAGTTTCAGGTCTCTATATTGAGTTTGTTGGAGGGCAGTAGGGCAACACTAATGTGTAATGGTCACAGGGGTTTGGCATTTTCCTTGGGGAGAGGAGTGCCTCAGGGAGATCCACTGTCCCCTATTCTTTATGCCCTTTCACTAGAGCCTTTGATGGATAGGATCTATCAGAAGGTGGCCAGGCTCTCTGTATATGGTGTGGTGTGGAAGGTGGGGGCCTTTGCAGATGATATGGTAGTTGGTCTTGGATCAGTGGCAGATGTTGAGGCACTTACAGACATAGTGGAATGGTATGAGGTACACTCTGGGGCAAAACTCAACTGGCATAAGTGTGAGACATTGGTGTTGAGGAATGGGTTAGTGGGAGGAGATATCATTGGAACAATTGTCCCCACAGGAGAGGTGGTGCAGTATCTCAGTATCTTCCTTTCTATATATGGATCAGTCTTGCCACAGGTGTGATGGGAGAGGAAGGTGGTCATTTGAGGAGAGGCTCTGAGAGGTTGGGGGGGTCATCACATCTCCCTGGTGGGGCAGGTGTCAATTCTGAATGTGTACTGGTTCCCCAAGCTGTGGAATGTGGTATATCACTTAGACTTTCCAGTCTGGATGGTGAAGAGGCTGATGAAGCTGGCTCGAGATTGGATTTGGGCAGGGAGAAGATCACAGATTAGTTGAGATACCCTTGTAGAGCTGGTGGTTAGGGGAGGCCTAGGTCTTGTGGATTTCTCTAGGAGGCTACACTGTCTGCAAGCTTAGTGGTTGAGAAGAGCGGTTGAACTATGAGGAGGAGGTTGGGTTCCACTGATATAGAAGGTGTGGGACACCTTTCTCCGGTACTATTCACGTTACACAAGCTTCAAGCAACAGTTTTTCAACACAAAGCGGAGGAAAGGTATTATAAACATGTCTTCGAGCAAGAGTTCCGACGGGCGTGCTGAGTCTGGTGGACCTGGGGCCTTTGGTTGGCAGCAGGTTGGGAGGGGTTATGGCCTGGGGATGGGGGCCTTTGGAGGGTCGACGAGCGGTGAGAGTTCTGGTGGAGGGCCGGTGTCCGGTGGGAAGGGAGGAGGGACTGGCCGCATGAGTTTTGCTGACAAGGTGAAGGGGGGTGGATGGCCGACTGGGAGCCGGGCA
>RBNI01000311.1:0-33936 GCA_003990745.1 Jimgerdemannia flammicorona | reverse complement strand
ACCACTAGTATGAATACCAACCCATGTTCACTCCCAATTACTTCAACTACAATGAAGAGACCAGAGAACATAACCTGTACCTCTAGACAACCCTCAAGATCGAACCAACCACTTCACCACCCAAGTACAAGCAACATGGACTACAGCCACTAGCTTACTACAATTCTGTGACTCATAGTGCTGTAACCTACAGAAGGTATACAGATAGCAAATCTAATGAAAGTGAAGATAATGTACCCCTCTTTCGCCCACTAATACCTTATCTAGCATATGAGACAGACAATGCAATTCTGTGAGATAGAGATAAAGTCCCAATGTATTACTACCTCAGCCAACAAGGAGAAGTAATCTATGAATCACTCTTCCTAGATGACTACTTCATCAGAGATGAGGTCATCAATGGTGATGTCATCAAAGACTACCCAGACAGTGCCTAAACCATAAATAGCCTAGCAGTTATAGTATAGTTAGATTAGCCTTATACAACATGACTGCAAACTGACTCAGCAGTCAGATAATCTCTTGACATATTAGATCACACTTATACTACGTGACTGCATTCTGACTCAGCAAGACACTTAGTGCTATATCCATATCTAGTATAGTCCAGATAGCCCCTCACTAGTATAAATACCCCTCTCCCAGACCTCAGAATCTCAGACTGGAAACATACAAGAACATTCCTGAACACTTTCCCATAATATCCCTTTACACAACTACTCCTAGTATAGTAACATTATGAATAGCAAATAAACCTATTTAATAACCTACAAACCACTCTTAAGTAAATCTGCTCCCTGTTAGGTCCCACTCCTAACCCCATCATGAAATTTCATAATTAGGTATTGTCTGCAGCAATATGCCAATTCAACTAAGCTGGTCTTAGTTTCTTGAACTTCCTGAAATACAGAAAATCCTGAACATCCAGAACTAGTCTGAAAAAAGAACTTTAGTTGAGACATCAACCTGATCTTGAAATCAATAAGTGTAGAGGATGTACTCCATATGAAATTGATCTTGACCTTAAGAAAACAGTCTTCCAGAATATCCAGAACTTCCAGAAAACCCTTTACAGAACTATGTAATGGTTAACCTAAAAAGCAACTCTCTTACAACTTGGTAGTAGTGGTTTACAATCCAATTCTACTTCAAGATGCTTCCTCACCTGCCACAAACCCCTCTATGAATTCCTATAAGTTAGTATAAAGCCCAACCTCTGAACTGGAATTTATCCTGAACTATCTGATAATCTGGAGAGAATTGAACCTGACGTATAAGGACAATTTGACCTCTACACCTGTAACAAGTGGGACAAACTTCATTCAAAAAAAGAAGTACTCTGATTAAACCAGAAAATAGATGAAACTCTATTCACCGAACTCCTTGCACTACACTCAGCAAGTCAAGATGAAGAAGGTCTTATTGAAGTCTTCTTTACTCTTCTCAATAAGAGTTTTATCAGCTCTACAAATCTGAGTGACCTAGGACAACCAGCAGCAGTCTTTCTAGTCTTAGTTCTACACAAAGCCCAAGCCTCTATAGCCAAGTGGCTCAACTCTACTGACTTTCACCATACCAGGACCAAGACTGCACTATACTACCAATTCCAGAACAGCAAGGCATGCTATATTCTTAAGGAAGAAGTAAGAGAAACCCTTCATCAACTACCTGACTCTGAACCAGAAGCAGGCTCTGCTACAGCTCTACCCGAATCTGAAACCAATACCAAATCTGAACTTGACTTTGAATTAAGTCCATTTGAAATCAGATATACAACTGATTCTGTCTACTTTAATACCAAGCAAACTCAATTACACAGGGACCAAACCGAAGAGGAGGAGGAGTATCTCAGTAAATTTGATCCCGGATACACTACCGAAGGAGAAGTACCTCCATCAGGACAGAATATACCTACATAGTAACAAACAGCTATCTATCAAGCCCTTACTTCAGACTCACAACTACTACTCTAGAAACTTACACAGACCCAAAGAACCCCATCACACTCTGTACCAGTACCTCAAGTAGTACTAGTAACACCACTACTAGCAGTCTAACTGCCTCCAGTGAACAACATGGTGAACCAACAGATTCTAGACCTCACAGCCCAGGTAGTAATAATGGCAGCAACCATTACTACCCTAGCTGAACAAACCTGACCTATCAAAAATCTAAGCCTATCTACCTTCAATAGTACTGCACAAGAAGTCCAAAGCTTCATTAGTGTAGTTGACACCAACTTTGAAGCCAACCAATGGACCAATGAGTGAGTTGCTGACCACATTCTGACAAATAATCAAGACCACACTCTGGAACAACTCTTTGCTATCACTACAGCCTATGTCTGCTGAGTTGTTACATTCTTCCGAGGACCTGCCGAAGAATGGTGGTGAACTCTTCCTGAAAAACCCCTCATTTGGGACACCTGACCTGCAGTAGTTGCTCAGAATGCAGCAAACAATGCCCCAGGATATGGAGTCCATCCTGCAGCCCCTGGACTCAAACAACTCATGATTGCTCAATACCACAGTGAAACTATAATTACTGAATCTCAAGTAAAACTCCACAACCTCAAATTTGATATACATGGCAAAGAAGAATTTGAAACCTTCTGTATAAAACTCAAGTCACTCCTGAACACTATTGGCCTAGGATACATTGCCAATGATGAAGTATGAAATAGTACAAGAGCAGACCATTTATTCAATGCACTGCCTGAATGGCTTACTAGAAAAATCCATAAATAAGGCTGCCCAGTTGGTTGCAATTACCAACAATGGTGCCTAGCAAGAATCAAGACTATGGTCAAGCGAATCCTAACAGCTGGACCAATTCTGCCCCAAAGACAATTCAACAATAAGAAAAAGACTTGGACCAAGAAAGAAGAACCCAAGCATGAAGCATCCCAAGCTCCCTCCACATCTACCTCTTGGACACCCAGAAATCATGAACCCACCCAGCCAAGTACCTTTAAGAAACTTACTGAAGGAGAAAGGAATGAACTTCAAAGAAGCAGAGTATGCTTCTATTGCCGAAAGACAGGATACATAGCCAGTGCCTGCCCTAACTGAAAAACCTGAACAGCAACACAAGCAACTGTTACCACTCTGCACCACCTCAACAACCTGACCATAAGAATACTAGACTTTGTCAAGTTAAGGCAAACTGCTAAGGTCCCAACCAAAGGAAGTCAAAAAGCCAGATATGACCTGTATGTAGCTGAAGAAGCTACAGTTTCCAACTAAGAAGTCAAGCAAGTCTACACAGGAATCAGTATCCAAATTCCTGAAGGACATGTTGGAAGAATATACTATCACAGCAGCCTAGCATTGAAAGAACTCTCAGTAGAAGGAGGAGTCATTGACAAAGATTATACAGGTGAAATTATTGTCCTCATCTGAAACCACAGTTGGACACCCTTCAAGATCTCTATTGGTTTCTGCATTACCCAGATTCTATTCAAAAAAATCGAGTCAACCCTGATAGTCAAAGAAGTCCCTGAACTACTGCCCACCATCTGAGGATCCAAAGGATTTAGCTCATTGAACAAGGCTCCAGCCCAACCTACTATGAACAAAGAAGAACAATTCTACAAGAAAATTGAAGATGGATATATACCAAGTGGCCGATGCCCCTATGGCATTGGAATGTACTCTTCCTGAATGATTGATGATTACTTCTCTTGTGTCAACAAACTGGCTTTTGATAGAGTAGTGTTTTATCGAGAAGGGGTAGGGGGGAGGGGCCCCCCTAGGGAGATTAAATAGGGGGTGGGCTCATTGTATTGTATTATAAAGGATAGATAGGTGTAATAAAGGACGAGTCCAAGAGACTATAAAAAAAAAAAAAAAAAAAAAAAAAAAAGTCAACAAACTGGCTCAAAGAAGAACCAATAGAAGGAAAGCCACTATAACTGAAATTACCACCATTGGATCAGACAAACTGTTTATACTTAAAGCTTTTATCAATTGAGCACCTGTCAAGATTATGATAGACAGTAGTGCCTCAGGCAACTTCATCAATAAAGAGACAGCCAATAGACTCAAGGTCTTTACCTCTCCAGTACAACAAACTCAAGCAGTTGCCACAGCTGATGGAACCTCACATGTTATTAGCAAAGAAGTCTGCAATCTACCCTTCCGAATTGGTGACTACTGAGTACATATTACCCTCTAGATTGCACCACTCTCTGACAATAAAATCATCCTTGGGACTCCATGGTTAAAACAAGAAAACCCCATGATCAATTGGGTAAACCATTCTCTGACCATCAAGAAAGGATGCCACAACTTCAAACTGTAAAGTGAAAAGAACCCACTTAGTTCTAGTGACCCTGGACCAAAGATCACTCACATCAACAAGCTACAACTCAAGAAATTAGCCAAGAAATGCCCTCTCTTCACTATCTCCATCCGCCCATCCAAAGGAGAACCCAAGAACTCTGAAGAAGACTTTTCTAAAGTTGACAGCTATGTAAGACCACTATTTCAGAAATTCTGAGACATATTCCCAAAGAACTTCCAAAAGGCCTACCACCTAAATGAGTAGTAGACCATGTCATCAAGACTATCCCAGATATCAAACCAGCCTTCAAGTCAATCTACCACATGTCTTCGAGAGAAATTGATGCACTTAAGAAGGAAATCAATGAACTCCTAGAACAAGGATTCATCAGACCCAGTGTATCACCCTATGGTGCACCAGTCCTCTTTGTTGTCAAGAAAGGAGAAGATCTGCGAATGTGCATTGATTACCAAGACCTCAATGAACATATCATTAAGAACTGTTGCCCACTACCCAGAATCGACGAAATATTTGATAGACTTACCAACCTACAATTTATGAGCTCTTTTGACCTACAAAATGGTTACTGGCAAATTGTCATGAAAGAAGAAGACATCTACAAGACAGCCTTCCAAACTCACTATAGACACTTTGAGTTCCTGGTTATGCCTTTTGGCTTAACTAATGCTCCTGCAACCTTCCAAATACTGATGAACACCATTCTGCACCTATAAGAGGGTTGCTTTTTAGGGTAACCATTATGTAGTTCTGGAAGGGGTTTCTGGAAGTTCTGGATATTCTGGAAGACCGTTTTCTTATGGTCAAGATCAATTTCGTATGGAGTACGTCCTCTACACTTATTGATTTCTAGATTGGGTTGACTTCTCAACCAAAGTCCTTTTTCGGACTAGTTTTGGATGTTTAGGATTTTCCGTATTTTAGGAAGTTCAAGAAACTAAGACCAGCTTAGTTGAATTGGCATATCGCTGCAGACAATACCCAATTAGGAAATTTCGTGATGGGGTTAGGAGTAGGACCTAACAGGGAGCGGATTTACTTAAGAGTGGTTTGTGGGTTATTAAATAGGTTTATTTGCTATTTATGATATTGCTATACTAGGAGTATTTGTGTGAAGGGATATTGTGGGGGAAGTGTTCAGGAATGTTCTTGTATGTTCGAGTCTGTTCAAGTCTGAGATTCTGAGGTCTGGGGGAGGGGGTATTTATACTAGTGAGGGGCTATCTGGACTATGCTAAATATGGATGTAGCACTAAGTGCTTTGCTGAGTTGGAATGCAGTCACGTAGTACAAGTGTGATCTGACATATCAAGAGATCATCTGACTGCTGAGTCAGTTCACAGTCATGTCGTACAAGGCTAATCTAACTATACTATGACTGCTAATCTATTTATAGGTTTACACGCTGTCTGGGTAGTCTTCGATGACATCACCATCAATGACATCATCTCTGATGAAGTAGTCATCTAGGAAGAGTGGTTCGCAGATTACTTCTCCTTGTTGGCTGAGGTAATAATACATTGGAACTTTATCTCCATCCCGCAGGATAGCATCGTCTGTTTCATATGCTGGGTAAGATGTTGGTGGGCGAAGGAGGGGTGCATTGTCTTCGCTTTCATCGGATTCGCTGTCTGCGTACCTTCTATAGGTTACAGCACTATGAGTCGCGGGGTTGTAGTAAGCTGGCGGCTGTGGTTCATGTTGCTCATACTCAGGTGGTGGAGTTGTTGGTTCAGTCTCGAGGGTTGTCTGGAGGTACAGGTTGTGTTCTCTGGTCTCTTCATTATAGTTGAAGTAATTGGGGGTGAATACAGATTGATATTTGTGCCAGTGATCATTGTCCCAATAAGTCTCGTATGTGGTTATGAACTGTTATAAGTTTATCGGCAAGGTTGGCAGTGTGATCAAGGTTGGTAGAGATCCTTGGCTTGAGGTCATGTCAGCGTCAGAGAGATCATTGTCTTCTGCTTCGTCTTCATCGAAGTTGATTATATCGTAGACATCCTTCATGGTATATCCAACTTGGGGCATTTGCAGGATGTGGTCATCAGGGTGCGGGAAGGTTCTGTCGGTGGTCTGAACATACTCGAGATACTTGTGATTGAGTTCTTATATCATGTCATCAATTTGGCCATAGGATAGGGTAGCAACTATTTCACTGGTAGTAACTCGGAGGTAGGGAATAAAGGTGCTATACTCATAGAAGAGTTCTCAGTGTTTGTGAGCGATGAGCTTCTGGTGTTGAGACATCTGGGTAATGTCTGTATCGTGGTGGTGTTCAACCATGTCTTCCAGGAGGCGGCCGATCTGGTAGTAGCTTGAGATTTGTCCAATCTGGTGGGCCTCATTAATTATGTTCAGGGCATTCCATCGGGCTTCCACAAAGTAGAGGGGTGCGAGGCTATGAATATTCATGAGAGGCAGAGGGGGTGTGGCTTGGTTGACAATGGCATTCCAAATGTCAGCATAGATGCAGTTGTAGATCTCGGTGGTCATGTTTGTGTATTTGGAGGTTGTGGTTGTTATTTGTTTTGGTTCTTTGTTTTTGACGCATCTCAGAGCTCAGTATATATACATCTATTCTTGATTGGTAAGATTCTGTTTGTGTGAACCTTGTGTTCCGTGACTTTGTATTGACTCAGCTTTGTGTGCTGTGACTTCTGTTTGACTCAGCTTCATGATCGCACAGGTGATTTCCAGATTTGTTCAGAGGTTGCATGTGATTTCAGTGGCTTGTTAAGAGGGTGACATGTGATTTCTGTGGCTTAGAGGTTGTGTGCTTACAACTCTCTCCTTCTTAGCTTTCAACGTCCTCATCAGGGCCTTCTAATTTTGTTCTAGTGTTGTTACACCATTTAGGAGGTCAAAAGTCCAGTAAAGTCCATTTTTTCAGAAAGTAGCATGCTCGTAGTACAGTTGCCTAACACATTGGATTCATACATTAAAGAGTCATATGTTCAATGCTGTATGCCAGAAGTGATTCTGACGTCATTCACTACTGGAGAATTTTCTCTAAGGAATCTTCTTAAATATCTATGCCTCGTTTCCCACCAGTGGTATGGGGAGAATAGGCTTGCTTTCAGTTTTGCTATTTTTTCCAGAGGTCGGTATTGTTTTGTTCTGTCTTGTTGAGTTCTTGATTAGGTTCGTAATAATTATAGTGTTCAGGAGGGTAATATATGTTGTGTACTAATAGGTGCAGGAGTATTCGGAGTTCAGTTGTTTAAGGAATCGTATTCCTGAACTAAGTCGGTAGCATTCTGGAGATTGGTCTTGGGTTCCCATGTTGTATCATGGATCAGATAACCTTTCCATTTGATGAGGTACTCAGGGTGGTTCTTGTGGCCATGTCTGTTGAGGATTTGTTCAACTTTGTATTCTTCCTGGTCATTGATAATGACAGGTATAGGTGGTTTTGTAGTTCAGTTTGGGAATAGTTCATCATCATTGTCATTATATTGTTTGAGTTGTTGGACATTGAAGACTGGGTGAATCTTAATGGTATCTGATAGTGCCAATTTATAGGAGGTCGGAGAGACTTGTAAAATGACTTCAAATGGTTTAATGAACTTGCTGTTGAGCTTTGTAGATGGTCTGTGCTTGAGGTTGTCAACATGATATCCTCGGATGTCTAATAGAACTTTTTCTCCAATATCAAAGGTTTCTTCTTAGCGATGTTGGTTAACATACTGTGACTGTTGTTCTTGAGCTCGTGATAAATTCTCAATTGCAATCTGGCTTAGATTACGCATTCGGAGTAAGAATTCTTCAATGGCTTTGACTGTAGAGGGTTCTTCGGTGGTTCGGATGAGTGTCAGAGGAGTGTTTGGGTTTTGTCCAGTGTTGGCAAAGAATGGGGTCATTCCAAGAGAGGCTTGCTTGCTGTTATTATAGGCAAACTTGACTGCAGTGAGGTGTTCATGCCAATCATCTTGTCTGTAGGAAACATAGTTTTTTAGCATTTGTTCTAGGGTTCAGTTCATTCTTTCAGTTTGACCGTCAGTTTCGGGGTGAAAGGCTGTAGATAGTGCAAGTTTTGTTCCAAGGTGCACATGGAGGGTTTTCCAAAAATGGCTGGTGAATTTCGGGTCTCAGTCACTAACAATGATCTTAGGAAGGCCATGATAGCAGAAGATATTGTCAAACAAGAGTGTGGCTATGTCTGGTGCTGTTGCATTGGTGGTGGTTGGTATGAAGTGAGCTTGTTTGCTGAGATAGTTTACAAAGACCACAATTGCATCTTTCCCATTCTTGGTTCAGGGTAGTTGTACAATGAAGTCCATAGAGATTTGTTCCCAATTAGCAGATGGTACTGAGATAGGGTGGAGTAGACCAGGTTTTGCTAGTGTTGAGGACTTGTTGCATTGGCAGGCATCACAGGAAGTGATGTAGGTTTTGAGCTGATCTGCCATATGGGGCCAATGGAAGTTTTGGGAGATAACTTCATAGCATTTATCAAATCCTAAGTGTCCAGCTGTAGGAGTATCATGGCATTCGAATAGGATAGTCCTTCGGAGGTCTCGGTTGTTTGAAAAATACAATCTGTCCTTGTAGTAGATAGTATTGTCCTTGAGTTAGTATTGATTGTACCGGGTATACTTGTCAGCGTCATCACTGTTCAGGATTTCTCAGAGTGCTTGAGCTTCCTTATCATCAGCACATGCTATAATAATTTGTTCCATGATGGAGTTTGTAACCAGGGTGAGAGTTTGGATAACTTCTTCAATGGGTGGTCTGGAGATTGCATCGGCAACAATGTTTTCCTTGCTGGGGTGGTACTGAATTTTGTAGTCAAAGTTAGTAAGGACTTTCATCCATCTGACTTGCTTTCGAGAAAGGGTAGCCTGGGTCTTGATGTTGACTAATGACTTGTGGTCAGTCAATACAGTGAAGTGTGCTCCTTCTAGGTATGGTCTCCATTTGATCAGAGTGTCTATGATGGCTAACATTTCCTTCTCGTGAGTTGCGTAGTTGATTTCGGCATCATTGAACTTGCAGGAGTGATAGGCCACAGGGTGTCCTTCTTGCATGAGTACTGCTCCAAGAGCTAGGTCAGAGGCATTGGTGGTAACTTCATATGGTAGAGCAGGGTTTGTCGCTTGGAGTACTGGAGTGGTTATCAAAGCATCCTTCAGTACTTGGAAGGCGGTATCTTGTTCGGGTCTCCAATTCGCAAGATTGTTGAAGTCTTTCTCTTGTTTCATAGTCCAGGGCTGTTCTTCTTTCTTGCTATGCTTGGTCATTTGGATAAGGGCAGTGGCGATTTTGACAAAGTTGGCAACAAATCGTCTGTAATAGTTCGCCAGTCCCAGGAATGACTGGAGGTCTTTCAGCTTCTTGGGTCTGGGCCAATCTTTGATTGTAGAGATTTTGCTGGGGTCCACTTTGATTCCATTTGGTGTGACAATGTGTCCAAGGAATTGGATTTCTTTCAGGAGAAATTCACACTTACTGAGTTTTGCGAAGAGTCTGTTCTCTCGGAGTTTCAGTAGTACTAGTTCAAGGTGTTCGAGATATTCCTCTAGGGTTTTGCTGAAGACTAGAATGTCGTCAATATAGACAACAACAAATTTGTCCAAGTATGGGTGCAGGATGGTATTCATCAGTGTCTAGAAGATTGCAGGAGCATTAGTTAAGCCAAAGGGCATAACCAGAAATTCAAAGTATTCATAGCAGGTTCGGAAGGCTGTCTTGTAGATGTCTTCTTCTTTCATAGCAATTTGCCAGTAACCATTTCGCAGGTCAAAGGAGCTCATGAATTGTGGGTTGGTAAGCCTATCGAATATTTCATCGATTCTGGATAGTGGGCAACAGTTCTTGATGGTCTGTTCATTGAGGTCGTGGTAGTCAATACACATTCGCAGGTCTCCTCCTTTCTTGACAACAAAGAGGACTGGTGCACCATAAGGTGATACACTGGGTCTGATGAATCCTTGTTCTAGGAGTTTGTCAATTTCTTTTTTGAGTGCATCGATTTCTCTCAGAGACATGTGGTAGATTGACTTGAAGGCTGGCTTGGCATCTGGAATAGTCTTGATAGCATGGTCCACTGCTCGTTTGGGAGGTAGGCCTTTTGGGAGTTTCTTAGGGAATATGTCTCGGAATTTCTGGAGTAGTGGTCTGACATAGCTGTCAACTTTGGAAAAGTCTTCTTCAGAGTTCTTGGGTTCTCCTTTGGATGGACGGATGGAGATAGCAAAGAGAGGGCATTTCTTGGCCAATTTCTTGAGTTGTAGCTTGTTGATGTGGGTGATCTTTAGTCCAGGGTCACTAAAGTTGAGTGGGTCCTTTTCGCCTTACAGTTTGAAGTTGTGGTGTCCTTTCTTGATGGTCAGAGAATGGTTTACCCAATCAATCATGGAGTTCTCTTGTTTTAACCATAGAGTTCCAAGGATGATTTCATTATCAGGGAGTGGTACAATTTGAAGGGTAACATGTACTCAATAGTCACTGATTCGGAAGGGTAGGTTGTGGACTTCCTTGCTAATGACATGTGAGGTTCCATCAGCTGTAGCAACTGCTTGAGTTTGTTGTACCGGAGAGGTAAAGACCTTGAGTCTGTTGGCTGTTTCTTCGTTGATGAAGTTGCCTGAGGCACCACTGTCTATTATGATCTTGACAAGTGCTTGGTTGATAAAAGCTTTAAGTGTAAGCAGTTTGTCTGATCCAATGGTAGTGATTTCAGTTGTAGGAGCTTTCCTTTGGTTGGTTCTTCTTTGAGCCAGTTCATTGACACAAGAGAAGCAATCATCAATCATTCAGGAAGAGTACATTCCAATGCCATGGGGGCATCGGCCACTTGGTACATATCCGTTTTCGATTTTCTTGTAGAATTGTTCTTCTTTGTTCATGGTAGGTTGGACTGGGGCCTTGTTTGATGAACCAAATCCTTTGGATCCTTGGATGGTGGGTAGTAGTTTAGAGACTTCCTTGACTGTCAGGTTTGACTCGATTTTTTCAAATAGGATCTGGACAATGCAGAATCCAATGGGAATCTTGAAGGGTATCCAACTGTGGTTTCGGATGAGGACAATAATTTTGCCTGTGTAATCTTCATCAATGACTCCTCCTTCTACTGAGAGTTCTTTCCATGCTAGGCTGCTGTAACAGCATATTCTTCCAACATGTCCTTCAGGGATTTGGATACTGATTTCTGTGTAGACTTGTTTGACTTCTCGGTTGGAGACTGTAGCTTCTTTGGCTGCATACAGGTCATATCCAGCTGCTTTTTGACTTCCTTTGGTTGGGGCCTTAGCAGTTTGTCTTAACTTGACAAAGTCTAGTATTCTGGTGGTTAGGTTGTTGAGGTGGTGCAGAGTGGTAACCATTGCTCATGTTGCTGTTCGAGGTTTTCGATTAGGGCAGGCACTGGCCATGTGTCCTGTCTTTCGGCAATAGAAGCATGCTCCACTTCTTCTAAGTTCATTCCTTTCACCTTCAGTGAGTTTCTTGAAGGTACTCAGCTGGGTGGGTTCATGATTTCTGGGTATCCATGAAGTGGATGTTGAGGGAGCTCGGGATGCTTCATGCTTGGGTTCTTCTTTCTTGGTCCAAGTCTTTTCCTTGTTGTTGAATTGTCTTTGGGGCAGAATGGGTCCAGCTGTTAGGATCTGCTTGACCATAGTCTTGATTCTTGCCAGGCACCATTGTTGGTGGTTACAACCAACTGGGTGTCCTTGTTCTCAGATTTTTCTAGTAAGCCATTCAGGCAGGGCATCGAATAAATGATCTGCTCTTATACTATTTCGTGCTTCGTCATTGGCAATATATCCTAGGCCAACAGTGTTCAGGAGTGACTCGAGTTTTGTATAGAAGGTTTCAAATTCCTCCTTACCATGTACATCGAATTTGAGGTTGCAGAGTTTTACTCGGGATTCAGCGATCATGGTTTCGCTGCAATATTGAGCAATTATGAGTTGTTTAAGTCCAGGGGCTGCAGGATGGTCTCCATATCCTGGGGCATTATTTGCTGTATTCTGAGCAACTACTGCAGGTTGGGTGTCCCATGTAAGGGGTTTTTTGGGAAGAGTTCACCACCATTCTTCGGCAGGTCCTCAGAAGAATGTAACAACTCGGCGGACATAGGCTATAGTGGTAGCAAAGAGTTGTTCCAGAGTGTAGTCTTGATTGTTTATCAGAACGCAGTCAGCGACTCATTCGTTGGTCTATTGATTAGCTTCGAAGTTGGTGCCAACTACACTAATGAAGCTTTAGACTTCTTGTGCAGTACCATTGAAGGTGGGTAGACTCAGATTTTTTGTAGGTCAGGTCTGTTCAGCTAAGGTAGTAATGGTTGCTACCATTATGGCTACCTGGGCTGTGAGGTCTAGAATCTGTTGGTTTGTCATGTTGTTTACTGGAGGCGGTTGAACTACTGGTAGTGGTGTTACTGATACTACTTGAGATACTGGTGCAGAGTGTAATGGGGTTCTTTGAGTCTGTGTAAGTTGCTGGAGTAATAGTTGTGGGTCTGGAGTAAGAGCTTGATAAATGGCTGTCTGTTGCTGTGTAGGTGTATTCTGTCCTGATGGAGGTATGTCTCCTTCAGTGGTATATCTGGGATCGAATTCACTGAGATACTCCTCCTCTTCTTGAGTTTGGTCTCTGTGTACTTGGGTTTGCTCAGCGTCAAAGTAGACAGAATCAGTTGTATATCTGATTTCAGATGGACTTAATTCAAAGTCAAGTTCTGGTTCGGTATTGGTTTCGGATTCAGGTAGGGCTGTAGCAGGGCCTGCTTCAGATTCAGGGTCAGGTAGTTGATGAAGAGTTTCTCTTGCTTCTTCCTTAAGGATATAGCAGGCCTTGCTGTTCTGGAATTGGTAGTATAATGTGGTCTTGGTTCTGTTTCAGTGAAAATTGATAGAGTTGAGCCACTTGGCTATAGAGGCTTGGGCTTTGTGAGGTACTAAGGCTAGAAAGACTGCTGCTGGTTGTCCTAGGTTGCTTGGATTTGTGGAGCTGACAAAACTCTTATTGAGAAGAGTAAAGAAGGCTTCTATAAGACCTTCTTCATCTTGACTTGCTGGGTGTAGTGCAAGGAGTTCGGTGAATAGGGTTTCGCCTATTTGCTGATTTAATCGAAGTACTTCTTTCTTTGAATGAAGTTTATCCCACTTGTTACAGGTGTGGAGGTCAAATTGTCCTTGTACGTCAGGTTCAATTCTCTCCAGATTGTCAGATGGTTCACAATAAATTCCAGTTCAGAGGTTGGGCTTTATACCAACTTGTAGGAATTCACAGAAGGGTTTGTAGCGGGGTGAGGAAGCGTCTTGAAGCAGAATTGGATTGTAAACTACTACTACCAAGTTGTAAGAGGATTGCTTTTTAGGGTAACTGTTACGTAGTTCTGAAAGGGTTTTCTGAAAGTTCTGGATATTCTGGAAGACTGTTTTCTTATGATCAAGATCAATTTCGTATGGAGTACATCCTCTACGCTTATTGATTTCTAGATCAGATTGACTTCTCAACCAAAGTCCTTTTTCAGACTAGTTCTGGATATTCAGGATTTTCTGTATTTCAGGAAGTTCAAGAAACTAAGACCAGCTTAGTTGAATTGGCGTATCACTGCAGACAATACCCAATTAGGAAATTTCGTGATGGGGTTAGGAGTAGGACCTAACGGAGAGCGGATTTACTTAAGAGTAGTTTGTGGGTTATTAAATAGGTTTATTTGCTATTTATGATATTGCTATACTAGGAGTAGTTGTGTGAAGAGATATTGTAGGAAAGTGCTCAGGAGTTGTGTTCAGATTGTTCAGGTCTGAGATTCTGAGGTCTGGGGGAGGGGGTATTTATACTAGTGAGGGGCTATCTGGACTATGCTAAATATGGGTGTAGCACTAAGTGCTTTGCTGAGTCGGAATGCAGTCACATAGTACAAGTATGATCTGACATATCAAGAGATCGTCTGACTGCTGAGTCAGTTCACAGTCATGTCATACAAGGCTAATCTAACTATACTATGACTGCTAATCTATTTATAGGTTTAGGCGCTGTCTGGGTAGTCTTCGATGACATCACCATCAATTGCATCATCTCTGAAGAAGTAGTCGTCTAGGAAGAGTGGTTCACGGATTACTTCTCCTTGTTCGCTAAGGTAATAATACATTGGAACTTCATCTCTATCCCACAGGATTGCATCATCTGTCTCATATGCTGGATAAGGTGTTGGGGGGCGAAGAAGTGGTGCATCATCTTCGTTTTCATCGGATTCGCTGTCTGTATACCTTCTGTAGGTTACAGCACTATGAGTTGTGGGGTTATAGTATGCTGGCGGTTGTGGTTCATGTCATTCGTACTCGGGTGGTGGAGTGGTTGGTTCAATCTCGAGGGTTGTCTGAAGGTACAGGTTGTGTTCTCCGGTCTCTTCATTATAGTTGAAGTAATCGGGGGTGAATGCAGGTTGGTATTCGTGCCAGTAGTCATTGTCCCAATAAGTCTCGTATGTGGTTATGAACTGTTGTAAGTTCATCGGCAGAGTTGGTGGTGTGATCAGAGTTGGAAGAGATCCTTGGCTTGAGGTCATGTCGGCATCAGAAGGATCATTGTCTTCTGCTTTATCTTTGTTGAAGTTGATTATATCATAGATGTCCTTCATGGCATACCCAACTTGGGGCATTTGCAGGATGTGGTCATCAGGGTGCAGGAAGGTTCTGTCTATGGTTTCAATGTACTCAAGATACTTGTAGTTGAGTTCTTATATCATGTCGTCGATTTGGCCATAGGATAGGGTAGCAACCATTTCACTGGTAGTGACTCGGAGGTGGGGAATAAAGGTGCTGTACTCATAAAAGAGTTCTCAGTATTTGCGGGCAATGAGTTTCTGGTGTTGAGACATCTGGGTAATATCTGTGTCATGGTGGTGTTTGACCATGTCTTCCAGGAGGCGGCCGATCTGATAGTAGCTTGAGATTTGTCCAATCCGGTGGGCCTCATTAAGCATGTTCAGGGCATTCCATCGGGCTTCCACGAAGTAAAGGGGTGCTTGGCTGTAGATATTCATGAGGGGCAGAGGGGGTGTGGCTCAGTTGACAATAGCATTCCAAATATCAGCACGGATGCAGTTGTAGATCTCGGTAGTCATGTTTGTGTATTTTGGAAGTTATGGTTGTTATTTGTTCTGGTTCTCTATTTCGACGCGTCTCGGGGCTGGGTATATATGCATTTGTTCTAGATTGGTAAGATTCCATTTGTGTGAATCTTGTGTTCCGTGACTTGGTATTGACTCAGCTTTGTGCACTGTGACTTCTGTTTGACTCAGCTTCGTAATCTTGCAGGTGATTTTCAGATTGGTTCGGGAATCGCGTGTAATTTCTGTAGCTTGGAGGTTGTGCGCTTATATTAACCTAACTCAGAATTATATATAACCTATCTTTAACCCAATCTGAGAAATATACATAACCTGACCCTGACCCATATTTAACCTGATACAGATCCATCTTTAATCTGCTTTTAAGCTATAAGGTACTAAAAAAAATAAATTATATATCTAAGATATATATTTAGAATAAACAAATAGAAATATAATTAGGAATCAGAAATCAAAATGAAATCAGAAATAAATAGGAAGTAAATCAGGAAAATAAAGAACTTATCAGTATAAACAGATCTTACTCTTTATCATTATAAACCAACTGATCCTTCTCCTCTTCATCACTACAAATCAACTAATCCTCCTCCTTCTTATATTCTGAACCACCTTCCTCTATATATTCTGAACTACTTTTCTCTATATCCTCCTCCTCTATATTCTTCTCTATGCCAATCTCCTCCAAACTAATCTCCATTTCATCCTTTACACCAACCTTCCTGTATTCCTCCATATCAACCTTCTTATGTTTCTCTGTATCAACCTCCCCTATGCTGACCTCCTCATATTCCTCTATGCTGACCTCCCCTATACCAACCTCTCCATATTCCTCCATACTGACCTCTCCCATACTGACCTCCCCCATACTGATCTCTCTATGTTCCTCTATGCCAACCTCTTCTGTACTGACCTCCCCCATATCAACCTCCCTCATACTGACCTCTCCACTGACCTCTCTACTAGTACTGATTTCTCTATTAGTACTGATCTCTCCTACCTCTCCATCTCCTCTACCACTATCCCTCTCAACAAAATGTATAAGTCTGCTATTTATCAGTTGCATATAAAGTATTTTGTCATTCTTCACTAGTACTCATTCAAATATGACCAGCAGTTTTTTGTATTCATCTATGATGATAATTCCATTTAGACAACCTTACTTGTTCTATACTTTGGCATTCATCTTGAAGCTGATGTAGTATAACAAATGTTCCATAATTTTTGTATAGTTTTCTATTACTCTTATGACTTCTTACCTCAGTTGGTCATCATATACTATCTTAATATATTTATTAGCTGTAGCAAAAGTATGCCTAATGTTCAATTTGTAAGACCTTTTCTCTATGAGGTTTGGGGTATCCAGGAAATTGATTTAGTAATACTTCTAGATAGTATTTAGGCAAACTTGATGGCAAAAATGGCAATTGTAGCAAGATTTGCACTCTGGCCCAGGCTTAGAAGCTGGAGGATATGTATATTTCAAATGTTATTAGGAAAAAAATTCAGACATTAATTTAAAAAGAAAAAAAAAAAAAAACTAACTTTTTTGAGCTGTATTATTGGAATCTGATAGGGGACCTTGTACTTATGGACTGGTAGTGAGCTGATAGTCAAGCTGGAGATTGGGGAGCTGAGAGTCAGCAAGCTAGGAGTCAGCAAGCTCAGCAACCTGAGTGTCAGTAAGCTCAGCAGACTGAGTGTTAGCAAGCTCAGTAGGCTGAGTATCAGTAAGCTGGACATCTTTAGGGTACCAAGCTTTGGGACAGCAAGCTAAAGTACATTGAGCTTAGAGGGGACCAAGTAAATACTTATTGGCCAGACAGTTATATCTACATTTTCTCAATATAGTAGTGAATTAAGTGAGATAAAGCAAAGGATAAGGCAAAGTGAAGGATGAGGCAAAGTGAAGGACAAGGTAAAAAGAATAAGAGGTGAAAGTAAGCTTTCAATATCTTAAATATTCAAAAGTTATAATATCTTTCAGAAGCTCTTTTGGAATCTCTTCAAAATCTTTCAGAATCTCTTTGAAATCTCTTAATCTAAGAAATGAGGGTAAGGGAGATGGAGGAATATGTAAGGGTTGTACAAGAGGAGTGAAATATAAGAGGAGTGAAACATAGTGAGGAAATCTCTAGATTGTAAGCATAAGCATAAGTGTAAGTACAAGCTTTGCTCTACTCAGCTGATAGCTGATATTATATAATATCAGCTTATTATCAGCTTGTCAGACTGAGCAGAGCAAAGCTTATACTTATGCTTATGCTTACACTTACAATCTGAAGCTTTTCTCACTGCATTCCACTTCTCTCTATATAATTCAGCAGATTCTGCATAAGCCCCAATTAAGTGAGGTTTGCAATGATATTTGAGTGAGGTTTGTGGTATGTTTGAGTGAGATTTATAGTGAGATTTGCAGCAAGGTTCAAGCAAGATTTGCAAGTAAGATTAAAGTGAGATTTGCATAAGCCAGACTTTACAAGTCTTATACTTACAAGCTCAGCCAATAGCTGATATCATGTAATATCAGCTTATATATATATCATATCAACTTGTGACAGAGCTTATCTAGGCTTACAAGTATAAAGCTTGCAAAGTCTGGCTTATATAAATATCACTTTAATCTTATATACAAATCTCACTTTAATCTTGCTTGCAAATCTCACTTTAATCTTACTTACAAATCTTGCTTGAATCTTACTGCAAATCTTACTCAAATGTACCACAAACCTCACTCAAACATTATTACAAACCTTGCTCAATCAGGGCTTATACAGAACATGATGAATCTCCAAAGTATGTTTGCTGTTTGCAGTTACATAATAGGTACCAGTTCATTACCCATATATATTTATTCATCCATCCTCTGTCCACAATTGATCATTGGCTATTACACCTTGTAAGCGCACAACCTTCAAGCCACAGAAATCACACATCACCCTCTGAACAAGCCACCGAAATCACACGCGACCTCCAAACAAATCTGGAAATCACCTGCAAGATCATGAAGCTGAGTCAAACAGAAGTCACAGCACACAAAGCTGAGTCAATACAAAGTCACGGAACATAAGGTTCACACAAACAGAATCATACCAATCAAGAACAGATGCATATATACCAAGCCCCAAGATGCATCGAATAAGAACCAAAATAAACAACAACTACAACTTCCAAACATACAAACATGATCACCGAGATCTACAACTGCATCCATGCTGACATTTGGAATATCATTATCAACCGAGCTACACCCCCTCTGCCCCTCATGAATATCCATAGCCTAGCACCCCTCTACTTTGTGGAAGCCTGATGGAATGCCCTAAACATGCTTAACGAGGCCCACCAGATTGGACAAATCTCAAGCTACTACCAGATTGGCCGCCTCCTGAAAGACATGGTCAAACACCACCATGACACAGACATTATCCAGATATCTCAACACTAGAAGCTCATCACCCACAAACACCGAGAACTCTTCTACGAGTACAGTACCTTTATTCCCTACCTCCGAGTTACTACCAGCGAAATGGTTGCTACTCTGTCCTATAGCCAAATCAACAACATGATACAAGAACTCAACCACAAGTATCTCGAATATATTCAGACTACTGACAGAACCTTCCTGCACCCTGACGACCATATCCTGCAAATGCCCCAAGTTGGATATACTATGAAGGATATCTACGATATAATCTGATTTGATGAAGATGAAGCAGAAGACAATGATCCCTCTGATGCCAACATGACCTCAAGCTAAGGATCTCTACCAACTCTGATCACACTGCCAACCTTGCCAATAAACTTACAACAGTTCATAACTACATACGAGACTTATTGGGACAATGACCACTGGTACGAATACCAACCTGCATTCATCTCTGATTACTTCAACTACAGCAAAGAGACTGGAGAACATAACCTGTACCTTCAGACAACCCTCGAAGTTGAACCAACTACTCCACCGCCCGAGTATGAGCAACATGAACCACAGCCGCCAGCTTACTACAACCCCATGACTCATAGTGCTATAACCTATAGAAGGTACACAGACAGTGAATCTGATGAAAGCGAAAATGATGCACCACTTCTTCACCCACCAATACCTTATCCAGCATATGAGATAGATGATGCTATCCTGTGGGACAGAGATGAAGTTCCAATGTATTACTATCTCAGTGAACAAAGAGAAGTAATCCGCGAACCACTTTTCCTAGATGACTACTTCATCAGAGATGAAGCAATTGATGGTAATGTCATCAAAGACTATCCAGACAGTGCCTAAACCATAAATAGCTTAGCAGTCATAGTATAGTTAGATTAGCCTTATACGACATAACTGTGAACTGACTCAGCAGTCAGACAATCTCTTGATATGTCAGATCACACTTGTACTACGTGACTGCATTCCGACTCAGCAAAGCACTTAGTGCTATATCTATATTTAGCATAGTCCAGATAGCCCCTCACTAGTATAAATACCTCTTCTCCCAGACCTTAGAATCTCAGACCTGAACAATTCAAACACAACCTCTGAATACTTCTCCACAATATCCCTTCACACAACTACTCCTAGTATAGCAATATCATGAATAGCAAATAAATCTATTTAATAACCCACAAACCACTCTTAAGTAAATCTGCTCCCTGTTAGGTCCTACTCTTAACCCTATCATGAAATTTCCTAATTGGGTATTGTCTGCAGTGATATGCCAATTCAACTAAGCTGGTCTTAGTTTCTTGAACTTCCTGAAATATGGAAAATCCTGAACATCCAGAACTAGTCCGAAAAAGGACTTTGGTTGAGACGTCAACCCGATCTTGAAATCAATAAGTGTAGAGGATGTACTCCATATGAAATTGATCTTGACCTTAAGAAAACAGTCTTCCAGAATATCCAGAACTTCCAGAAAACCCTTCCAGAACTACGTAATGGTTACCCTAAAAAGCAACCCTCTTATAACTTGGTAGCAGCGATTTATAATCCAATTCCACTTCAAGATGCTTCCTCACCCTGCTACAAACTCTTCTATGAATTCCTACAAGTTGGTATAAAGCCCAACCTCTGAACTGGAATTTATTCTGAACTATCTGACAATCTGGAGAGAATTGAACCTGATATATAAGGACAATTTTACCTCCACACCTGCAACAAGTGGGACAAACTTCATTCAAAGAAAGAAGTACTCTAATTAAACCAGCAAATAGGTGAAATCCTATTTACCGAACTCCTCGCACTACACCCAGCAAGTCAAGATGAAGAAGGTCTTATAGAAGCCTTCTTTACTCTTCTCAACAAGAGTTTTGTCAGCTCCACAAACCCGAGCGACCTAGGACAACCAGCAGTAGTCTTTCTAGCCTTAGTTCCTCACAAAGCCCAAGCCTCTGTAGCCAAGTGGCTCAACTCTACCAACTTTCACCATATCAGGACCAAGACCGCATTATACTACCGATTCCAGAACAGCAAGGCCCACCATATTCTTAAGGAAGAAGCAAGAGAAACCCTTCATCAACTACCTGATCCCAAACCTGAAGCAGGCCCTGCTACAGCCCTACCTGAATCTGAAACCAATACTGAACCCGAACTTGACTTTGAATTAAGTCCATCTGAAATCAGATATACAACTGATTCTGTCTACTTTGACATTGAGCAAACCCAATTATACGGAGACCAAATAGAGGAGGAGGAGTATCTCAGCAAATTCGATCCCAGATACACTGCCAAAGGAGATGAACCTCCATCAGGACAGAACACACCTATGCAGCAACAGACAGCTATCTATTAAGCCCTTACTCCAGACCCACAACTATTACTCCAGCAACTTACACAGACCCAAAGAACTCCATCACACTCTGCACCAGTACTTCAAGTAGTACTAGTAACATTACTATCAGCAGTCCAACTGCCTCTAGTAAACAATATGGCAAACCAACAGATTCTAGACCTCACAGCTCAGGTAGCCATAATGGCAGCAACCATTACTGCCTTAGCCAAACAGACCCGACCTACAAAAAATCTGAGTCTACCTACCTTCAACGGTACTGTACAAGAAGTCCAAAGCTTCATTAGTGTAGTTGACACCAACTTCAAAGCCAATCAATGGACCAATGAATGAGTCGCTGACTGCATTCTGACAAACAATCAAGACCACACTCTGGAACAACTCTTTGCTACCACTACAGCCTATGTCCGCCAAGTTGTTATATTCTTCCAAGGACCTGCCAAAGAATGGTGGCAAACCTTTCCTGAAAAACCCCTCACATGGGACACTCGATCTGCAGTAGTTGCTCAGAATGCAGCAAATAATGCCCCAGGATATAGAGCCCATCCTGCAGCCCCTGGACTTAAACAACTCATAATTGCTCAATATCACAGCAAAACCATGATCACTGAATCTCGAGTAAAACTCTGCAATCTCAAATTCGATGTACATGGTAAGGAGGAATTCAAAACCTTCTGTATGAAACTCGAGTCACTCCTGAATACTGTTGGTCTAGGATATATTGCTAATGACGAAGCACGAAATGGTACAAGAGCAGATCAATTATTCGATGCCCTGTCTGAATGGCTTACTAGAAAAATCTGAGAACAAGGATGCCCAGTTGGTTGTGATCACCAACAATGGTGCCTGGCAAGAATCAAGACAATAGTCAAGCGAATCTTAACAGCTGGACCAATTCTGCCCCAAAGACAATTTAACAATAAGGAAAAAACTTGGACCAAGAAAGAAGAACCCAAGTACAAAGCATCCCGAGCTCCCTCAACATCCACTTTGTAGATACTCAGAAATCATGAACCCACCCAGCCAAGCACCTTCAAGAAACTCACTGAAGGTGAAAGGAATGAACTTAGAAGAAGTGGAGCATGCTTCTATTGCTGAAAGACAGGACACATGGCCAGCACCTGCCCTAACTGAAAACTCCGAACAGCAACACGAGCAACTGTTACCACTCTGCACCACCTCAACAACCTGACCACCAGAACTCTAGACTTTGTCAAGTTAAGACAAACTGCCAAAGCCCCAACCAAAGGAAGTCAAAAAGCAGCTGGATATGACCTGTATGCAGCTGAAGAAGCTACAGTCTCTAACCGAGAAGTCAAGCAAGTCTACACAGGAATCAGTATCCAAATTCCTGAGGGACATGTTGGAAGAATATGCTGTCACAGCAGCCTAGCATTGAAAGGACTCTCAGTAGAAGGAGGAGTCATTGACAAAGATTATACAGGCAAAATTATTGTCCTCATCCGAAACCACAGTTGGACACCCTTCAAGATCCCTATAGACTTCTGTATTACCCAGATCCTATTCGAGAAAATCGAGTCAACCCTGACAGTCAAGGAAGTCTCTGAACTACTGCCCACTATCTAAGGATCTAAAGGATTCGGTTCATCAAACAAGGCTCCAGTCCAATCTACCGTGAACAAAGAAGAACAATTCTACAAGAAAATCGAAGATGGATATATACCAAGTGGCTGATGCTCCCATGGTATTGGAATGTACTCTTCCTGAATGATTGATGATTGCTTCTCTTGTGTCAACGAACTGACTCAAAGAAGAACCAACAGAAGGAAAGCTCCTACAACTGAAATCACCACCATTGGATCAGACAAACTGCTTATACTTAAAGCTTTTGTCAATCGAGCACCTGTCAAGATCATGATAGACAGTGGTGCCTCAGGCAACTTTATCAATGAAGAAACAGCCAACAGACTCAAGGTCTTCACCTCTCCAGTACAACAAACTCAAGCAGTTGCCACAGCTGATGGAATCTCACATGTCATTAGCAAGGAAGTCCGCAATCTACCCTTCCGAATCAGTGACTATCGTATACATGTTACCCTCCAGATTGTACCACTCCCTGACAATGAAATCATCCTTGGAACTCCATGGTTAAAACAAGAGAACACCATGATCGATTGGGTAAACCATTCTCTGACCATCAAGAAAGGTTGCTACAACTTCAAACTGCAAGGCAAAAAGGACCCACTCAACTCTAGTGACCCTGGACCAAAGATTACCCACATCAACAAGCTATAACTCAAGAAATTGGCCAAGAAATACCCTCTCTTTGCTATCTCCATCTGTCCATCCAAAGGAGAACCTGAGAACTCTGAAGAAGACTTTTCCAAAATTGACAGCCATGTCAGACCACTACTCCAAAAATTCCGAGACATATTTCCAAAGAAGCTTCTGAAAGGCCTACCTCCCAAATGAGCAGTAGACCATGCCATCAAGACTATTCCAGATGCCAAGCCAGCCTTTAAGTCAATCTACCACATGTCTCCGAGAGAAATCGATGCACTCAAGAAAGAAATTGATGAACTCCTGGAACAAGGATTCATCAGACCCAGTGTATCACCTTATGGTGCACCAGTCCTCTTTGTTGTCAAGAAAGGAGGAGACCTGAGAATGTGCATTGATTACCGTGACTTCAATGAACAGACCATCAAGAACTGTTGCCCACTACCCAGAATCAATGAAATATTCGATAGGCTTACCAACCCACAATTCATGAGCTCTTTTGACCTGAGAAATGGTTACTAACAAATTGCTATGAAAGAAGAAGACATCTACAAGACTGCCTTCCAAACCCACTATGGATATTTCAAATTCCTGGTTATGCCCTTTGGCTTAACCAATGCTCCTGCAACCTTCCAGATACTGATAAATACTATTCTGCACCCATATCTGGACAAATTCATTGTTGTCTATATTGATGACATCCTAGTCTTCAGCAAAACCCTGGAGGAACATCTCGAACACTTTGAACTAGTACTACTGAAACTCTGAGAAAACAGACTCTTTGCAAAACTCAGCAAGTGCGAATTTCTTCTGAAAGAAATTTAGTTCCTTGGACACATTGTCACACTAAATGAAATCAAAGTAGACCCCAGCAAAATCTCCGCAATCAAGGATTGGCCCAGACCTAAGAAGCTGAAAGACCTCCAGTCATTCCTGAGATTAGCAAACTATTACAGGCAATTTGTTGCCAACTTTGCCAAAATCGCCACGGCCCTTACTCAAATGACCAAGCATAACAAGAAAGGAGAACAGCTCTGGACCATGAAACAAGAGAAAGACTTCAACAATCTTGCAAATTGGGGACCTGAACAAGATATAGCCTTTCAAGCATTGAAAGATGCCCTGATAACCACTCCAGTACTTCAAGCAGCAAACCCTGCCCTACCATATGAAGTTACTACTGATGCCTCTGACCTAGCCCTTGGAGCAGTACTTATGCAAGAAGGACACCCTGTGGCCTATCACTCCCACAAGTTCAATGATGCCAAAATCAACTATGCAACTCATGAGAAGGAAATGTTAGCCATCATAGACACTCTGATCAAATGGCAACCATACCTAGAAGGAGCATACTTCACTGTGTTGACTGACCACAAGTCATTAGTCAACATCAAGACCCAGGCTACCCTTTCTTGAAAGCAAGCCAGATGGATGAAAGTCCTCACCAACTTTGACTATGAAATCCAGTACTGCCCTGGCAAGGAAAACATTGTTGCCGATGCAATCTCCAGACCACCTATTGAAGAAGTTATCCAAACTCTCACCCTGGTTACAAACTCCATCATAGAACAAATCATCACAGTATGTGCTGATGATAAGGAAGCTCAAGCACTCTGAGAAATCCTGAACAGTGATGATGCTGACAAACATACCTGGTACAATCAATATCAACTCAAGGACAATGCTATCTACTACAAGGACAGACTGTATGTTCCAAACAACCAAGACCTCCGAAGGACTATCTTATTTGAATGTCATGATGCCCCTATAGCTGGACACTTAGGATTTGATAAATGCTACAAAGTTATCTCCTGAAACTTCTATTGGCCCTGCATGGCAGATCAGCTCAAAACCTACATCACTTCCTGTGATGCCTGCTAATAGAACAAGTCCTCAACACTAGCAAAACCTGGTCTACTCCATCCTATCCCACTACCATCTGCTAATTGGGAACAAGTCTCTATGGACTTCATTGTACAACTACCCCAAACCAAGAATGAAAAAGATGCAATTGTTGTCTTTGTGGACTATCTCAGCAAACAAGCTTACTTTGTATCAACCACCACCACTGCAACAGCACCAGACATAGCTACACTCTTGTTTGACAATATCTTCTGCTATCATGGTCTCCCTAAGATCATTGTTAGTGACCGAGATCCGAAATTCACCAGCCATTTTTGGAAAGCCCTCTATGCACACCTTGGAATGAAACTTGCACTATCTATAGCCTTTCACCCTGAAACTGATGGCCAAACTGAAAGAATGAACTAAACTCTGGAACAAATGCTAAGAAACTATGTTTCCTACAGACAAGATGATTGGCATGAACACCTCACTGCAGTTGAGTTTACCTATAACAATAGCAAGCAAGCCTCTCTTGGAATGACCCCATTCTTCGCCAATACTGGACAAAACCCAAACACTCCTCTGACACTCATCCGAACCACTGAAGAACCCTCTACAGTTGAAGCTGTTGAAGAATTCTTACTCCAAATGCATAATCTAAGCCAGATCGCAATTGACAATTTATCACGAGCTCAAGAACAACAGTTACAGTATGTTAACCAACATCACTAAAAAGAAACCTTTGATATTGGAGAAAAAGTTCTACTAGACATCCAAGGATACCGAGTTGACAACCTCAAGCACAGACCATCTACAAAGCTGAACAGCAAGTTCATTGGACCATTTAAAGTCATTTCACAAGTCTCTCTGACCTCCTACAAATTGGCACTACTAGATACCATCAAGATTCACCCAGTCTTCAATGTCTAATGTCTCAAGTGATACAATGATAATAATGATGAGCTATTCTCAAACTGTACTACAAAACCACCTGCACCCATCATTATTAATAATCAGGAAGAATATGAAGTTGAACAAATCCTCAACAGACGTGGCCACAAGAACCACCCTGAGTATCTCATTAAATAGAAAGGTTATCTAATCCATGATGCAATATGAGAACCTAAGACCAATCTCCAGAATGCTACCAATTTAGTTTAGGAATACAATTCCTTGAATAACTAAAATCTGAATACTCCTGCACCTATCAGTTTATACTATATATTATACCCTCCTGAACATTATAATTATCATGAACCTAATCAAGAACTCAGCAAGAACAAAAGAATACCGACCCTCTGGAAAAATAGCAAAACTGAAAGCCAGCCTATTCTCCCCATACCACTGGTGGGAAATGAGGTATAGACATTTAAGAAGATTCCTTAGAGGAAATTCTCCAGCAGTGAATGACATCAGAATCACCTCTGGCGCATGGCATTGAACACACAACCCTTTAACATGTGAATCCAATGCGTTAGACAACTATACTACGAGTATGCCACTTTCTGAAAAAATGGACTTTACCAGACTTTTGACCTCCCAAATAGTGTAACAACACTAGAACAAAATTAGAAGGCCCTGATGAGGACGTCGAAAGCTAAGAAGGAGAGAGTTGTAAGTGCACAACCTCCAAGCCACAGAAATCACATGTCACCCTCTGAACAAGCCACCGAAATCACATGTGACCTCTGAATAAATCTGGAAATCACCTGCAAGATCACGAAGCTGAGTCAAACAGAAGTCACAGCACACAAAGCTGAGTCAATATAAAGTCATGGAATACAAGGTTCACACAAACAGAATCTTACCAATCAAGAACAGATGCATATATACCAAGCCCTAAGACATGTCGAATAAGAACCAAAACAAACAACAACCACAACTTCCAAACATACAAACATGACCACCGAGATCTACAACTGCATCCGTGTTGACATTTGGAATGCCATTGTCAACCGAGCTACACCCCCTCTGCCCCTCATGAATATCCATAGCCTAGCACCCCTCTACTTTGTGGAAGCCCGATGGAATGCCCTGAACATGCTTAATGAGGCCCACCAGATTGGACAAATCTCAAGCTACTACTAGATCGGCTGCCTCCTGGAAGACATAGTTGAACACCACCATGACACAGACATTACCCAGATGTCTCAACACCAGAAGCTCATCGCCCGCAAACACCGAGAACTCTTCTATGAGTATGGCATTTTTATTCCCCACCTCCAAGTTACTACCAGTGAAATGGTTGCTACCCTGTCCTATGGCCAAATCGATGACATGATACAAGAACTCAACCACAAGTATCTCGAATATGTTCAGACTACTGACAGAACCTTCCCGCACCCTGACGACCATATCCTGCAAATGCCCCAAGTCAGATATGCTATGAAGGATGTCTACGATATAATCCGATTTGATGAAGATGAAGCAGAAGACAACAATCCCTCTGATGCTGATATGACCTCAAGCCAAGGATCTCTACCAACCCTGATCACACCGCCAACCTTGCTGATGAACTTACACCAGTTTATAACCACATATGAGACTTATTGGGACAATGATCACTGGCACGAATACCAACCTGCATTCACCTCTGATTACTTCAACTACAATGAAGAGACCAGAGAACACAACCTGTACCTTCAGACAACCCTCGAAGTCGAACCAACCACTCTACTACCCGAGTATGAGCAACATGAACCACAGCTGCCAGCTTACTACAACTCTGTGACTCATAGTGCCATAACCTATAGAAGGTATACAGATAGTGAATCTGATGAAAGCAAAAATGATGCACCACTTCTTCGCCCACCAACACCTTATCCAGCATATGAGACAGACAATACTATCCTGTAGGATGGAGATGAAGTTCCAATATATTACTACCTCAGCAAACAAGGAGAAGTAATTCATGAACCACTTTTCCTAGATGACTACTTCATCAGAGATGAAGCAATTGATAGTGATGTCATCGAAGACTATCCAGACAGTGCCTAAACCATAAATAGCTTAGCAGTCATAGTATAGTTAGATTAGTCTTGTATGACATAACTGTGAACTGACTCAGCAGTCAGATGATCTCTTGACATGTCAGATCACACTTATACTATGTGACTGCATTCTGACTCAGTAAAGCACTTAGTGCTACACCCATATTTAGTATAGTCCAGATAGCCCCTCACTAGTATAAATACCCCTTCCCCCAGACCTCAGAATCTCAGACCTGAACAATCTGAACACAACCCCTGAATACTTCCCAACAATATCCCTTCACACAACTACTCCTAGTATAGTAATATCATGAATAGCGAATAAATCTATTTAATAACCCACAAACCACTCTTAAGTAAATCTGCTCCCCGTTAGGTCCTACTCCTAACCCTATCATGAAATTTCCTAATTGGGTATTGTCTGCAGCGATATGCCAATTCAGCTAAGCTGGTCTTAGTTTCTTAAACTTCCTGAAATATGGAAAATCCTGAACATCCAGAACTAGTCTGAAAAAGAACTTTGGTTGAGATGTCAACCCGATCTTGAAATCAATAAGTGTAGAGGACATACTCCATATGAAATTGATCTTGACCATAAGAAAATGGTCTTCCAGAATATCCAGAACTTCCAGAAAATCCTTCCAGAACTATGTAATGGTTATCCTAAAAAGCAACCCTCTTACACACCTTATACCATCACCTTACTGCTCTCCATCTCACTGTCCCCCAGCTTGCTGACTCTTGTTCCAGATCCCACAGTTTCTGGCTTTCCCTACCACTTGCCACCTTCCCCCAACTCCCCACCCCCTAGTTCACTGCCCCCCCAGCTCATTTTCCAGTTGACCACTCCCTAGCTCACTACTTTCTAACCACTTTCCAGCTCTCAGCCTTCCACTCAACTCCCAATCCCCACTATCATCAAATACTTTTCGAAATATCTAAAGATCAAGAAGTATATTTAGGAGAAATCTTAGAACTATCAGATGATATATCAGAGGATATATCAGAGGATATATCAGATATCTCTATCAGTTTGTTATTATTAATAAGCATGAGAATAAAAATAAAAACAAAACCTAGTAATAGCTAGGTGTAGAATTATGCCACAAAGGTAGTTTTATATATTGTACTAATGATTGCATTCATAGGGGTAGTTGGTCTCATCTGTCATAAGAGTGGTCAGTTATAAGGATGGTCAGTTATAAGTGGTTGAGATTCTAATATAGTCTCATATCTCTCTATTCAAATAGAATTTACAAAGTAAGCTCATTAGTTGCAACTATTGCATGACTTGAAGCTATATATCAAAGGATGGCAATATCAACAATCTTAAATAATATCTCTGAAAGCATCACAATACCATACTCTTACCTCTTCAGCATACTGAGAATCCTCACTGATTTAAGAAAGATAATATTGTAAGTATAGATAGAATGGAATTTGGGAAGTACTTAGGAGATTATTAGAAAAATAATTCATTAAATTTTATTATTACAAATAGGAACACACTAGTAAGACTTTAAGTAATGAAAATTTCCATCAGTTAATTACCAACTTCATTATTACTAGATATCAGCTATTCTCTACTATCAAAAATACTGGCTTCAAGTATCTCCTTCACATATTACACCCTGATCTAGCCCTTCCATTGGCTGATATTATTTCATGAGTATTCAAAAGGAATTTGAACTATTGTGGACTTAAGTGAAAGTAAGGCTAGTAGGACTCAAGTTGAAGGTGTCACTTATACTTAATTGTTAGATATTGGATATTAATATTAAGACTTTTCTTAGAATAACAGCTCATTGAATTGACAGTAATTAGAAGATGCATGACATTATCTTAGACTTTGTGAATATCAGCGAAATAATACACATGAGTGTCAATCTTGCAAAAAGTCTAGAGCTAATAATAGATGATTTATTGCCAGCACCTTTCTCCTGTACAATTCATGTTACACAAACTTCAAGCAACGGTTTTCAATGTAACTTGGAGAAAAGGTACTATAAAAATGTCATCAAGCAAGAGTTCTAATGGACATGCTGGGTCAGGTGGACCTGGGGCCTTCAGTTGGCAGAATGTAGAGAGGGGTTATAGCCTGGAGATGGGGGCCTTTAGAGGATCGAAGGGCAGCAAGGGTTCTGGAGGAGGGCTGGTGTCT
The DNA here is from genome assembly GCA_003990745.1 of Jimgerdemannia flammicorona. Lineage (NCBI taxonomy): Eukaryota > Fungi > Mucoromycota > Endogonomycetes > Endogonales > Endogonaceae > Jimgerdemannia > Jimgerdemannia flammicorona. Next base: position 3,528 of record RBNI01000311.1, on the reverse strand, counting down.
GGTGGGAATGGGGAAAGGACTGGCCCCTCCAGCTTTGCTGACATGGTGAAGGAGAGTGGATGGCCAGTTGGAGACAGGACTGGCACTGCCATGGGGAAGGACAAGGTGAGTCTTGGGAGGGGGGGAGGCCCCCAGGCTAGGGGTATGAGTGTAGGGTCTGGTAGTGTTGTGGCTGGAGGTGGGACTGCTGATGGTGGCATGACAGGGAATCAGGAAAAAAAAAGAGATGTGACAGCTGATGGCAGAGTGGGGCTGGGGCTACCAATTCAGAAGGGGGACCTGGCTGATAGTGTGATGGGACTGGTGGTGGCACTGTTACTCAAGAAGTCAGTTTTGGAGTTTGTGGCTACCTTGTGCTTCCGGGGCTTGGCAGTGACAGCAAGGATGGTTCTGGGGCTTATCTTGTAGCAGGTGGCTGGGGCAGCCTTGGTGAAGTTCCTGAAGGGGCTGGAAGGGGTGGAGGTGGGCTTTGAGGAGGTGGGCCCACTGGATGAGGCAATGAAGACTGGAGTAGTGGTTGGTGAAGTGGTGGTCTCTATGGTGAGGTGCCTTAGGTGGGACCTCAGGGTGGTACAGCTGCTAGTCAAAGGGGTATCTATGGTGATGAAGGTTGAGACTAGGAGGAGGGTTGAGGAGGTAGTGGCCGAGTATGGTGATGTTGTAGATATCAGATTCAGGGTGTGGGAGGGGATGGCAATCAGAACAGGCGATGTGGATGTCAGGATTAGACTGGCAGAGAGAGAGGCCACGGGAAAGGCGAGTGACTGGCCTTCAGTATTGATGTGGGGTATTGTCATCTGTAGGATATTGAGGGTGAAGGGGAGTAAAGAGGAGGAGGAGGACTTGTTGGAGGTGCTGGAGGAGTTGAGTGGTGCAGTGGAATGGAGGGCAAAGGCCTGGAAGCTCTTCAAGGAGTTGATGCATCTGGAGGTTGTGGAGGGGAAGTGTATCCGCATGGACAAGGGGCAGTGGGAGCAGGCACAGGGGCATAGGAGGCAGAGGGAGCTTCTGGCAAGTATGATGGCAGAGGCAAAGAAGAAGGCAGTTGGAGCTGAGGTATCTGGGGGTGTCGATGCCAGTGTCTGGGCTAGTAATGGAGGAGGGGAGGTGGAGGCAGATAAGGAAGAGGCTGGGAAGATGCTGGACAAGGACCTCTATACTGATGGCACTTTTGAGGTCTGGGACCAGGAATTAGATGCCACCCCCCCCTTCTCTCATCAGGAGGGGCCCAGTGGTAAGGAGAAGGACAACAGAGGATGTGGTGATGAAGGGGGCCCAGTGGGTGCATTTTGGGGTCCCAGATGTGGAGAAAGGGGGCCAGGTAGTGGTGGCTGGTGAGGATGAGCTGGTGGATGTCCCTGAGGAGGGATGGGATGAGGCCACCAGTGTAGGTGTAGACACCATGATATTGGATACAAGACAGCTAGTGACTCCAGGAGGGAAGGAGGTGGGGAACTTGCTGTAGATGAGCAAGATGATGTAACCTTGCAGCAGATACATTGGGAGAGGTGGACCTGCAGGTGATGCCTGAGGAGCATTGGGAACGGATTCTGCATAGTGATGGTGTGGTGGAGGCGCTGAGGGGGGAGATTCTTGTGATCTTCCTAGAGGAGGAGGGTTATGCAATTCGCGTTACACAAACTTCAAGAACCAGTTTTTCGACACAAAGTGGAGGAAAGGTACTATTAACATGTCTTCGAGCAAGAGTTCTGACGGGCGTGCTGGGTCGGGTGGACCTGAGGCCTTTGGCTGGCAGCAGGTTGGGAGGGGGTATGGCCTGGGGATGGGGGCCTTTGGAGGGTCGAAGGGCGGCGAGGGTACTGGAGGAGGGCCGGTGTCAGGTGGGAATGGAGGAGGGTCTGGCACTATGAGCTTTGCTGACAAGGTGAAGGGGAGTGGATGGCCGACTGGAGCTAGGGCTGGTGCTGCGGTGGGGAAGGGCAAGGTGAGCCTTGGAAGGGGGGGAGGTCCCCAGCCTGAGGGTACAAGCGTAGGGTCTGGAGGTGTTGTGGCTGGGGGCGGGACTGCTGATGGCGGCGTGACGGGGAATCATGAAAAAAAAAGAGATGTGACGGTTGATGGCGGAGTGGGGCTGGGGCTACCAATTTGGAAGGGGGACCTGGCTGATGGTGTGATGGGACTGGTGGTGGCACCATTACTCAAGAAGTCGATCTCGGAGTTTGCGGTCACCTTGTGCTTCCGGGATTTGGCAGTGACAGCGAGGATGATCTTGGGGCTTATCTCGCAGCAGGTGGCTGGGGCAGCTTCGGTGAAGTTCCTAAAGGGGCTGGAGGGGGTGGAGGTGGGATTTGAGGAGGCAGAGCCACTGGATGCGGCGATGAAGACTGGAGTGGTAGTTGGTGAGGTGGCAGTACCTATGGTGAGGTGCCTTAGGTGGGACCCCAGGGTGGTGCAATTGTTGGTCAAAGGGGTGCCTACAGTGACGAAGATGGAGACCAGGAGGAGGGTTGAGGAGGTGATGGCTGAGTATGGGGATGTTGTGGATATCAGGTTCAGGGTGTGGGAGGGGATGGAGATCAGGACGGGCAATGTGGATATCAGGATTAGGCTGGCAGGGAGGGAGGCCACGGGAAAGGAGAGGGACTGGCCTTCGGTGTTAATGTAGGGTGCAGTGGTATGTAGGATATCATGGGTGAAGGGGAGTGAGGAGGAGGAGGAGGACTTGTTGGAGGCGTTGGAGGAGTTGGGTGGTGCTGTAGAATGGAGGGCGAAGGCCTGGAAGCTTTTTGAGGAGTCAACGCATCTGGAGGTTGTAGAGGGGAAGCGTATCCACATGGACAAGAAGCAGTGGGAGAGGGTACAGGGGCGTAGGAGGCAGAGAGAGCTTCTGGCGAGTATGACAGCAGAGGTAAAGAAGATGACGGTTGGAGCTGAGGTGTCTGGGGGCATCAGTGCCAGTGTCTGGGCTGGTAATGGTGGAGGAGAAGTGGAGGTGGGCAAGGAAGAGGCTGGGAAGGTGCTGGGCAAGGGCCCCTATATGGACGGCACTTTTGAGGTCTGGGAACAGGAGCTGGATGCAACCCCCCCTCCTCTTATCAGGAGGGGCCCGGCGGGAAAGAGGAGGGTGCTTGAGGATGTGGCAATGAAGGGGGCCCAGCGGGTGCGCTTTGGGGTCCCGGATGTGGAGAGAGGGGGCCAGGTGGTGGCGGCTGGTGAGGATGAGCTGGTGGATGTCCCTGAGGAGGAGTGGGATGAGGCCGCCAGTATAGGTGCCAATGTCACGATGTTGGATGCAGGACGGCCGGTGACTCCTAGAGGGAAGGAGGTGGGGAACTTGCTGTGGATGCGCACAGTAATGGATAACCTCGCAGCGGATACGTTGGGAGAGGTGGACCTGCGGGCAATGCCAGAGGAGCATTGGGAAAGGATTCTGCAGGGCAAGGGTGTGGTGGAGGCACTGAAGGGGGAGATTCTTGCGATTCTCCTAGAGGAGGAGGGTTATGAGGTCGATGGAGTAAGGAAGGAGGAGCTGGCAGTGGTTGCAGGTGAGAGGGCGGCTTACTGTTG
>RBNI01000310.1:0-33947 GCA_003990745.1 Jimgerdemannia flammicorona | reverse complement strand
TTTTTTTTAATGGATGAGAGGAGTTTGCCAAGGACTGGATCTGGATTCTGACAGATGGGAGGAGAAAGAGGTAGTGGAAGATAAACTGGGAATGCCTGCAGACAGTCCTCCAGGACTTGAAAGTAGAGAAAGAAGTGAGGACAGAGATGGCCAAGAGTTAGATAGAAGAGGTAAGGATGGCTAAGATAGTTGTTACAAAGCTGTGGAAGGTGGCCTAGTAAGTCTTGGGTGAGAAGCAACAAGGTTTAGTTGGAGGCTAGCTTATTAGAGATAGTACAGCTTGGATATATAACATTATTGAAGGGGCTTAAGCCTGCAGACTAGATGGGAGATTAGTCTTTCTAAATCAGAAAAAGGCCAATGACCAAGTCAGATAGATCTGGTTAGCAAAGGTACTGCTTAGGATTAGAGTTATTCAGCTATTCAGAGTGTGAATAATCAGCTTACTGGAAGGAAGTAGAGCAGTACTTATGTGCAATAGTCATCAGAGGGTAGTGTTCTCTCTAGGTAAAGATGTTCCCCAAAGGGACCCACTGTCTTCTATTTTGTATACTCTATTCTTAAGGCTATTAATAGATAGGATTTGATATAAGGTAGTAAGGCTCTCAGTATTTAGAATTGTCTGAAAGATTGAGGTCTTTGCAGATGCTATGGTGATTGATCTGGGATCTATTGTAGATATTAGAGAACTTCAGAAAATGGTAGAGTGGAATGAGATATACTCTGAGGCAAAACTCAACTACTACAAGTATAAAATAATAGTATTGGACAATAGGTTGGTAGAAGGAGATATCATTGGAATAATTGTCTCTGTGAGAGATACTATACAGTACTTGAGCATCTACCTTTCAGTCTATGGTTCAGTCCTATCTAGAACTTAGTTGGAGCAGTGGGTAGCTATTTGGAAGGAGGTCCTGTAGAGATGGGGAGACTACCACATCTTCTTGGTAGGTTGTATTTCAATCCTGAATATCTACTGGCTGTCAAAGCTTTGACATTTAGCACATTATCTGGACTTTTCAGCCTAAGTGATGAAGAGACTATTAAAGCTAGCTAAAGATTAGATCTGGGCTGGGAGATGGAGTTAGGTTAGCTAGAAAATTCTGTCATTACCAGTGGATAGAGGAGACATTGGGCTGGTTGACTTTTCAAAGAGGCTATATTGTCTGAGAGCTTGGTGGTTGAAGAGAGCTGTGGAACTGAGGGGTGGTAGCTGGGTTCCTCTGATGAAAAAGATATAAGAGATAAGATTTTTACTAAGAGGCTCTATAGGAGATCTACTTAGGTTGAGCTTCAGAATAGTGAACATATACAGTATAAGAGCTTCTGGTAGAGAGTAGTTGATGGGGTATACTACATTGATCTTTATTAGTAGAGGACTAAGAGAGAGATGCCATGGGGTCTGGTAATGTAGAGATAAGATCAAGTGTTATTGGGAGATACTTTACTAATTGATTTCAATATTAATAATAGAGTAGAGTGCTAGAGAAAGTTAGGATAGAATGTATGGCCTAGTGGCTGATAGTTGGTAGATATTAGAGAGGAGTGGGACTGGAATAGAGTCTGGTCCTAGAGTACTGAGATATAGTAATGACTGCTATCTAAGTTCTGAGTAGTATAGTGATATCTGCTGAGGAGGAATATCATGCTCAACTTTCATTTGAACTACCTTGTAGATGAGAGATACTTTGATTGTGAGGAGTGTTATTATATAGAACAGAAAGAGAGGTTTATATAGATATTTGAATATTGACTGAGAGAGTGTGAGATACTTGAAGACTTTTGGTTAGTAGTTAGAAATAGATTAGATACTATAAGGAGAAGAGATGATAAGAGAGATTGATAGGAGAATTTGATAGATAGATTGATAGAGGAGATTGAAAATGAGTAGTTCACTATTAGATAAGTTTTAGCTATATAGGTGAGATTGACTGAACACTGGCTCTTTATATTTGAGAAAGAGAGATATTTGAGTTTAGAAGAGTAGATAACAAGATAAAAAGAGTTGATGGTAGATGTTTTGATAGATTGGTAACTGTGCTAGAGTCTGTAGAGAGGTTATTAGTGGTGATTAGTAGAGAAGATTTGTAGGTAGAGTGAGAGGAGGGTTTTGGTAATAGATAATAAAGTGGTCTTTAAGTATAAGAGTATAGGGGGGGGTCTCACTAAGAGGATTAGATAGTGGGATAGAGTACTGGATTTATATTTGATAAATTGATAATAAATAGCAAAGTTCAAGGAACTATAAAAAAAAAAAAAAAAAAAAAAAAAAAAAAAAAAAAAAAAAAAAAAAAGTAATTCAGATTGAGTAATTTGGATTGAGTAATTTGGATTGAGTAATTTAGAAGTAATTTGGGTTAAATAGTTCAGATGAATCAATTTAGATAGAGTGATTTGGATAGAGTGATTCAGATTAATCTGAGTTAGTTTGAATTATTTTAGATTTGAGATTTAGGTTAAACCATCATGTGATGAATTGAATCTAAATTTAATTCAAATTGACTTATTCAGAGTACTACTTCTATCTATATCAAATCTAAAAAAATGAAAATAATTTATAGTTATTTAGTTTTTTTTTTTTATTATAACTTCTTACTTGAAATAAATATATTTGTTATTTTGATTTTCATTTAAAGTAGATAAATATTTATTTTACCATCACTGTAGTACTTTATTATTTCTAACTCTATTTAGTACAAAATTTATATTAACATTTTCCATCATATATTGCTGAAAGGATATCCTATTTTGAGGTAATAAAGGTTTCTAAAAAACCATAATTCAGGGCTTTCTAATAAGCCTAAGATCATTAAAATCAGTTGTCTTTTCAATGAAAAATGTCTGTGAATTAGGTAAATTGACATATGTATACACGTGGTTGTAAAATTCGATTTGTATTCCCCAATTTGGACGTCCAAAAAAAAAAGACTGGTTTTTTATTACTTTATTATAAATTAGGTTAAATGAAGATTTAATTATTTGGTGTCCTTTGACAGGTTTTGCTGATTTCTAATTATTTTAATATGCCATTTTTCTTAAAAAATGGATTTTCTGATTCCTCAAGTTAATCATTTATCACATTTAATAATATCTCGTTTTTTTAAAAAATCACCTTAAGGCAGGCTGAGGGACGTGGTCACGTGCGGGAGATCCCTCATCGGACTGCTTATTTGAGGTGACATCATTCTACACGCTTTTCTACACGCCGACCGACTCGAGAAAGCGACAACTTCGGCGACCGACACAATTAGCAGAAATACCACAGGTTAGCTGTCAAATTTGATTACATATGAGAGGTGATGGTTATGAAACTGGAAAAAAGGGTCACGCAGTGTTAAGTGACTTGTCCTTTGTAGTTTGGGGTTGGTTAAAAATAAAGAAATGGGTGTGCTCACGAGACGATACATGGATCCTTCTTAACCTGGACCTTTTTTCATCCTAACATCTTTCTGATTATATATTTAATGCTATATAGTTTCACCGCCAAATCGAAGGACGAACCATTGCTCGTGTTTTTACGCATCGAGTGACATAGCTCAAGGATGATGTAGTTACAAGTCTAAGCCACATATAATCGAGATGCCAAATAATAGGAATTTCAACACTCGCTCAACGAGATAATATGCAAGAAAGAATACAATGTAAGCAAGAATGTAATTTAACCAAGTAATAACTGCAAAATTATTGTGAATATACTAAAAGGATGCTATCTACCCATGCTTAAAACATAAGAAACTGTAGTGAAAAATGAAGAATATAGATAGATCCTGATGGTAGGAAAACTCAAATGTAGAAGAAGAAGAAGAAGAACCGGTGAATAACGGTAATATAATGTAATGCTTGAAGAGCGAGATATGTAGAAAGATGTAATGCATTGTTTTTCTGCTTCCTTTTCGTTATGAAATGTCCCATGATTACTCATTGCTGGCGTATAGTTCTATTGCTGGCATATAGTTCGCCATAAGACTCATTTCTTTAGTGCATTGCTTGAATTTAGGTCCCGGCCGACTAGCTCAGGTTCTGCAACGATCCAAATGTCGACTTGCAGAGGTAAATACGCACATTTTTGTCTTTTATTTATTCATATTTTCTTATACTTAGCGAAACGACCTGATTTTGCCTGCCTCGTTAACAAGATCCCGGTCTTGAATTCTGAAACAAAACCCTTGGGGGTCACGCCGTTTCAGCAATCCAATGACAGACTGAAGGTCCACTTGCGTGCTCGAAAGGCTATTAATCAGTTGCTAGAACCCAAGGGAGGACTAGCGGAGTCTGCCATTTTTACCAACGCTGGTATGTTTGCGTGTGGAAAGCGCTCGATTTCCGTTTACTCGATACGGTTGTTTAATTGCGCCTTTTTTCTTTTTTTTTTTTTTTTTTTTTTTTTTTTTTTTTTTTAGGCGATTTGGTGGAATCGTACATTATGGACCTCAAGTACGACGAGCTCTACCGGTCATGGGCCTTTCTAACGACACGGCTAGTCAGAGACAAGACCACCATCCCCTTGCTAGAGTCGAATCTTCGGCATTTCATGGCATTGGAGGTACGTAGAACATATGCTGGGATTTTTCTCCTATTTTATTTCGTGATCCTCGGCTCACAACCTATTTCCTTTTCCCTCTCCTTTTCTCTATATTCCATCGGAAGGAACGCGTCAACAAAATGGCCGAGAATTACAAAAGCAAGAGTGCTAGCTTCACACCGCCGTTGGAGACGAGATATAAGCGGAATTTACCAGACACGCCACAGATGAAGATGATTCTCCAATAGAGTTGGGGGAGTAAGGATGGCTCGTATTCATCTAGAAAGTTTAGAGTTCTGTCCACACTGTGAGGAAGAATTGGTAGAGATTGCACAATATACTGTTCAGTATATATTTGTAGACTACTAGCTTGTAAAATAAATATAGTGTAAAGTGCCGGCTCAATGGAGGAAAATTGCAAGGTTGGGTTGTACTGTCAAAAAGTAATAAAATGTTCCCTTATTGTGTAATACGGACGATTTCGGCAGTTTCCTAATTAGGCGCGGATTCGGCAGACTTCTTAAATGTCGCGGATTCTGCAGACTTCTTAAATGTCGCGGATTCTGCATAACATGGCGGATTGGTGGATGTAGGCAATTCTTCAGGCTTCGTCTGGCAAGCAGACCAAAATGTGTGGATTTCTCAAGTTCTTCTGGCTTAAGTCTGGCAAGCATGCCAAAATCGGGTCTTCAGGCTTAGGGCGTGTCCATTACACCTGCTGACAGCAAATAAATGGCCAATTGTGCTGTAATCATCTCAGTTTGCCGCTGGGGATGCGATGTCATCAGATATTGTAATTATATTTATTATTTGACGTAACGCGTCCTCTTGGCCTCCTCTTTCACAACGTGCTCCCTCCCTACAATACCTAGGACCCAGCCATTTGAACAACTTTTAACTTTTGAGTCTCTGCTTCCTCCTGTGGTGCAACATAGCAAGGTTAATGGCCATGACTCTGAGATATCAGCGAGGTAGATTGTGGTGTTTATTTCCCTATTACAAATAAGTGAAACAGACAAGTCTCACCTGGGAGGCCCCAAGCACAACAAAGAAAGAGGATGAACTTAAAGGCTATATCCACAAGGATGCTATCAAAAAGAGGGTAAATTTTCAGAAAAAATAGATAGATATGTTTTCATACATTTTTCTCTACCTCACACTCTCTCAGATTGCATCCAACATTCTCTTTAATAGTGACCATATTGAGCTCCAGCCTCACAGATGATGACAATGATGATGATGATAATGAAGTACTGGTATAAAGCTTACTCTGGGGCAAAACTCAATTGGTACAAGTGTGAAATGATGGTGCTGGACAATGGCCTGGTGAGAGGAGATGTTATTGGAACAATTGTCTCCACTGGAGATATGGTGTAGTATCTGGGTATTTTTCTTTCAGTCTATGGGCCAGTCCTGCCTAGGACTTAGTGAGAGTGGCAAGTAATTATTTGGAGGGAGGCTCTATGGAGATGGGGTGGCTGTCATATTTCTTTAGCAGACTGCATCTTGATCTTAAATGTCTACTGGCTTCCAAAGTTGTGGTATTTAGCATATCATTAGGACTTTTTGGCCTGGGTAGTGAGGAGACTATTGAAGCTAGCCAAGGACTGGATTTGGGCTAGACAGCAAAGTTAGATTAGCTGGAACATTTTATCATTACTAGTGAATAGAGGGAGTTTTGAGCTAATTGACTTTCTAAAGAGATATCATTGTCTGAGGATATGGTGGCTAAAGAGATCTGTAGAGCTGAGGGATAGTAGATAGATTTCTCTAATACAGAAGGTCTGGGAGATGAGATTTTCTCTAAGAGGCTCTTCTGGAGATCTGATATCTCTGGTTGGGCTTGAGAGCAATGAGTACATAAGATATAAGAACTTCTGATAGAGAGTGGTTAATGGGATATACTGTATTAGTCTTGTTGATATAGTGCTAAAAGAGAGATACTATAGGGCCCAGCTATATAGAGTTGGGATTATATTCTATTAGGTGGTACTCTATTAATTGACTTTGATATTGGTGATAGTATGGAGTACCAGAGAGAGCTAGGACAGAATGTATAGTCTATTGGCTAGCAGGTAGTGGGTATTGATAAAGGATGAGACTGAGTTAGAGTCTGATCCTAGAGTACTAAGATATGGCACTAGATACTACTTAAGTTCTAAGTAGTATAGTAGTATTTGTTGAGGAGAAATGTTATGCTCAACTTTCATTTGAGATATCTTATAGAGAGTAGATGCTTTGATTGTGAGGAGTATTATAATATAGAATAGGAAGAGAGTTTTGTACAGAAACTAGAACATTAACTGAAGGAGTATGAGATGCTTATAGACTTTTGATTAGCTATTAGAGGTAGATTAGATATTGTGAGGAGAAGCGATAAGAAGAGTTGATGGAAAGATTTGAGAGAGAGATTGGTGAGTGAGGGTGAAAATAAGTGACTCACTATTGAGTGAGTTTTGATTATATAGATGAGATTGGCTGAATACTAGTTGTTTGTTTTTGAGAAGAGAGAGTGATTGAGTTTGGAAGAGTATTTAACAAAATATGAAGAGTTGGTGAGAGATGTCCTGACAGATTGGTGGCTGGGATAGGGTCTGCAGAGTAGTCATTATTACTAATTAGTAGAGAAGATTTATAGATAGAGTGGAGAGAGAGTTATTATAGTTGATGGTAGAGTAGTCTTTAATTATGAGAGTGTAGAAGAGAGAGTCTCTAGGGAGATTGGATAGTAGATTAGAGAACTATATATATATCTTAATAGACTGAATAGATAATAAATAGTGAAGTCTGAATAACTATAAAAAAAAAAAAAAAAAAAAAAAAAAAAAAAAAATAAAAAAAAAAAAAAAAAAAAAAAAAAAAAAAAAAAAAAAAAAAACAATAAAGTTCTGCTCAACCTTATTTCAGATAGTATTGCTGATAATGATTACAAACTTATCATTTAATATATATTTTGAATCAACATCAATAAGTCCAAAATCAGCAAAGATAACTAATTAAGCCCATTAAGTCAAATTTGACCAAATTGATAATAAGATAATAAAAAACAACCAAGTTATAAAGAGTAGAGAAAAAGATGAGAAATATAAGAAAATAATTAAAGATGAGAAAGAAAAAAATAAAGGAAAAGAAAAAAAGAATAATATAAATATCATTGATAACTAAAGTGATCTAAAGACTAAGTATTTTATCAGAATTATTATAGAGTATTATTCTTATTTATAAACTATATATAGCTCTAGAGAGAAGATAAATATTTTGTAGAATATTATTATTATCTATTGAGAAGATGATTGATACTGATATATCTATAATTAATTATATAATAAATAGAGCTGACTTAGAGATAATCTTAAGGAGGCAATTGATTTATCTTCAAATTTATCATTTTTAATATTTATCTTTTATATTAAATTAGGCTTTAGAATATTAGTAGTATACTTTCTTTATTAATATAAATAGACTCTGTATCCACTAAGTTTATTTATTCAAATTGATGAAAACAGTCTTTTCAAATAATAAGAATATTTTTTCAGATACTTTAGTAATTTCTATAGTGAAAGATAGAGACCAATATACTTAATGTTATATTTTATAGATGAGATATCTGAGGAAATTATAGTAGATAAGGATAATAAGACAAACTCATATCTTTATCTGGTATAATTTATGTTATACAAATTTTAAGCAATACTTTTTGATACAACTTAGAGAAAAGATATAAATAATATATTAGTAATAACTCTTATTTCTGTCCCTCTCTGATCCTTTGGATACTTAGAGAAATAAGATATTACTGAGAGACTTAGTTTATAATATATACCAAGAAGCCTTCAGTTTGAGGAAGTACTTACTTAAAAGTAGTTATAGTGATAGTATCTTATCCTTCAAAGGTCTTTCTGATTTACTCTATCTTTCAAGGGTCTTATTCTTTACTATATACAGACTGAATTTGCCTTAAAATTCAGATTCAATTGGGTTTACTTAAGTCTTTGGAGATTTATATACCAGTCTCAGTTCTGGTAGAAGTTAGCTAGATTTCTGAAGTTTAGTTAGAAATACTAGAGTCACTTAGATGTCATTACTAAGACTTAGAAAAATGTGTATATGTGGGGGAAACTTGATTCTTATATTAAGGACTAAACTAAAACTATTTTATTTTGGATGGAAAACTGGGGGATATTTATATAAGTTGGTCTGTGATTTCTGACTAAGTATGAGTGACTAATTTGGTACCTATAGTGAGGTTTGTGATTGTAATCTTTGTCAGATAGTTTGTGGCAAAAAACACTTTATAATCAGGATCTCAATTATTAGGCAATAATTAGCTACTGTGGCAATAGTTGCTACAGCACTAATTGTTAGAAATAAACTAAATATCATTTTTTATATCATTTTTGATATTATTCCTCTATCATTCTTAATATCATATGTTATGCTTGATTATATGATGTCATCACTTGCCTGATCATGTGATGGGTCATCTCATTGTATATATCTCATCTGTTTGCTCATTTATTCTATTATATCCTTTCTCTCTTAGAAAACAACATCCTTATTAATTTGGAAATTGAGATTCAGAGGAGAGAAAGGTGGAGAATCTTCCTCAGTATTGTTGCCTTCTTCTTCAGTAGCAAGAGGGGCTGTTGCTGATGGCTTGATATTCAGGATAGAGAAGTTTAATAATTGTAATATATAACCCATTAATAACTCTAATAATATTCAAATACTCTAAAATTATATAGAAGCCACTTATGATTTACCTCCACTTGCTGTCTACTTCAGATTGTAGGTATGAAATTACATTTCCAAATAGTGTCATAATAAGATCACAAACATCTTACATAATATATATGATGGTTGTTTTGCTTACTCCAAACTATTAGACTGCAGCTTATTGAGTTTCACCTATAACCAGTATCCAAATTGCAATAGCAAGCTGTGCTGGAGAAGGTATGGGTGGCTTGCCAGATCTGATATGTTTATGTTCTAGGTGGGGTGTGATGGTATAGAGTATAAGGTTGAATGTTGGGCAAGTTATTCTCATATGCTCGTGAAACTGGTCATTGGGCATAGCGAGTAGGATTTCCCAAAACCAAACTATAGACTTAGGTCAGTCCGGCCCACTAGAGTTTGGTGTGGATGGTAAGTAAGAGGCTACGGTCGCTGCCGTGATCAACAGAAGAAAGTTGTTTGTTGATGCTATGAGCAGCATCAACGCGAAGAGCATGTGGTTGGTGGCAGTGGGCATGGTGTTGTTTGGGTTAGGACATTTCCTTAGCAAGAAATTCCCTCAAAATCATACCCCCCCAATTTTATAGGGGAAATCCGCATAATATCTGACTGCAACCAATGTAAATTTGTCAAACACAAGTGTGAAAATTTGACTTCCACACAAACATGCATATATCCTTGTTAAAAGATACCAAAATTGATAACTCCAAAGAGCTCAGGGTCTTTGTCAAGATTTCCACCATCGATGGTGAGCAGGCAGAGCTCATTTATAGTCATTCCTTTGATCTTCAATGTCTCGAAGCCGGTCGACCTATCGCTGTAGAAGTCTTCAACAAGGAACCCAAGCCAATGGAACTCAGAAAATACGGCAAAAATTTATTCGACGCACTCTTTTCGAAGAATGCATGCAGTAACACATCGAGTTTACTACAGGATATATTGCAGCCTCACTCAAAGAGTCGAATCCTCCTTGAGCTGAATGGCGATCCTGATCTTGACGTCATCCCCTAGGAGTACGCATGGGGCAACCATGCGTTTCTAGTCCACCAATGCACATTTTCTCGCATGTACAATATGATTCCCAACCACTTGAATCAAAGTTAGAAATTTATGAGTTTTTTTGGATTTCCCTATTGATCCCAACCAAACGAGACCTCATTGGACAATCGGAAGGAGCTTCAGCTGGCAAAGCTTCCTCTTCGCATTGTCATCATTGTGCCAGACCCAATTATCTCACCAGATCATCCTGACGCCAACCTTCCGGATTTGCACCTAAATGATCAATACCAGAACTTCATCAATGGACACCATGCCAACACCAAAAAGGTAATTTTGGAACATGTGTTCCCGCCTACCATCAATCGAATGGACGCATTGCTAATGAACATGCCTGAGACTGCTACTGCGCTTCATTTCATGGGACACTACGTGAAGGGCAATAGCAATGCAAGGACCCTCGTTTTCAAACATAACGAGACTGGCGAACCCGAATACGTTGATACCTCTCGTCTCATAAGTGTGACGAAGAATATGTAGGCTGGGATTCCTGTCTGCCACGCCCACAGGTGTGCACGAGTGTAACCAAACCGCAGTCACATCTATCCGCTTGCGGGGTAGCTAAAACTTTTAGCAGGTTTTAATTGGGCAATGTCTAATTCATATGTCCAAAAGACACGTGATCCATACCTATCGATATGCGACAACTTGATTCTCCAACTCCATTGATAACGCGACAACTACAGTAAGGAATAAATGCCATCCATTAACAACTCATGTACCCTTTTATATTGAACCTAACATACACCATTTGTCTGTTTATAGAACATAAGAATGTCAACTGGCAACAGCCTCACACTCAACTGCCTTGTCCAGGGTGACACACCTCCATCCAAGCGAGCTTTTGAGATTGAAGTCAATATGACTCAAAGTATCGCAGCTCTCAAGAAGTTGATCAAGAGGGAAAGTATGTCCCTTTCCTTCCAGAGAGAAAACACCATTACATCACTGTCGGGAGCACAGGGCTGGGGAGGGCACTTACCATCAAACTGGTGAAGCTGATGAAGCGCAGAGCTTTTGTCACAAGGAGGAAACCCGAGTTGAAGCCGGCAGCGGCAGACTTTAGGGTACATGTCTTTGTCCATTTTCACATGGAATAGTATCCATTACGGTGAAATGACAATTTTTGTTGAAACTTCTGGAATCTGGTTGTAGGCTAAACAAACATCAGGTCTTTGTCATCACCGTCCGTGCCATAGACGAGGCCGCCAAGGCTATTTTCACCTGTGTCGGTATGTCATTCTATGCTCTTTACATCATGAGTATACCCCCATCTCCCTCACACCACCATCCCTTTCTACAGGCACATCCTTACCCAAGCTCTTCCTCATCAAACCCCCTCGATGATTTCGAGAACAGTAAGCTCAACTATCTTGGCCTGCTCTACACTGCCCACAAACGTTCATACCTCATATCAACTACATTGTACCCTTTAGTGTATGTTTACTTATTTCTTCCTCATGTGCCCCCTTTCCCCAACAGGAATCCATCTGCAGTATAGCCACCATTGGCATCCAAGGCAAAATTGTCTTCGTGTCCTTCATGAATGTCATCGGGTACAATGATTATGCGTCGGCCAAGTGTGTGGTCTATAGTAAGACTTTGTGGTCCCTGGGAGAAGGGTATTAGATTTGGTTGTAAAGGTGGTGATTTCAGGCACGGAGGTACACACACCACGATATACACATACACTCATTCTCATTGTAATCATTGTCGTTATTCTGTCTCACTTTACGAAAATTCTCTCCACTACCCCAGGTCTCGCCCATAGCCTCCACAACAAATGCCTCCTTTATGGCATCAATGTCCATGCTTACTTCCCTGGCGGCATTCTCTCCCCCGGTTAGGAGACCAAGGTGAGCTTCCCAACCTCACTTATTGATTCCCCCTCATAAATGTGACCCAGTCTTTATTCTTAAATTGTATCTCCATGTCGTTTGCCTACAGAACAAGGCGGAGTCCAAGTTCCCGATGGAGATCGAGGATGTTAGCACACTACAGGCAGCTGAGAAATGTACTAGGATGCTGATGAAAGGGGGATACGGGAGAGATTTGAAGCATTCGCCGTGTGGGATTGGACTTGGGATGCGATGTCTGATGTGGATGCATACCTGTTTTTGAGCATGTTTGGTTTATAATTGTAGGTCTCCAGGACAGATGTTATTTCATTGGGACTGACTTACTCATGGTGCTCTTGTGGTCTGCCACACATAGTAGGTTTATGGAGAAGGATAGGTTGGGTATGTTGGTGGAGCTGACATGAGCACATAAATGGCATCGGCAATTCTTCGCATGATTTTCTCACTAACTCCTCTTCCCACTCTCCTCATCTGTTCCCAGGCCTAAGCCATATCATGTCTCGGGGGATCTTTGGTTTTGTTTGCGTGAAGATATATTATGGATGGCAGTCACACCGTGACGTTTGGGCTATTGGTATTTGGATATGATGGAGAGGAGGCTAGGGGTTGAACGATTATCATACCGATATAGGTGAGAGTAGGCAGAAATGATAATGGGGGACCCTAAAGACTGGCGACCATGTTGGTGTGTCAATATATATTGGGAGGTACAGGAAATGGTGAAGGGGATAAATCGAATACGAAGAATAATAGCGATTCTCTTTATTTTACCAATGTGCGACCATGGGGTGGATGTATAAACCTGTGGATGGGATTGTCCCATCCACGTGAATGCACTTTCTCCGAATGCCGACATCATACTTTAACACCAACTATATATATGACTGCCTTTCACATGATCCATAACTGTTTGACAATACGCAACAACTCAACTCTTCAACCAACACGACAACTACAGTAAGGAAGTATATATGAACTAATAGACTACCTACACTACTTCATATCAGTCTGTACCTATTTATATTAACACTGACTTGATTATTTGTACACAGAATGTCGACTAACAACATTATGCTCAACTGTCTCATCTACGGTGACACCCCTCCATCGGAACGTGCTTTCACCATCAAAATCGCCAAAACCGAGAGTATCAGCGATCTCAAGAAGTTAATAAAAGCAGAGCTAGCACTGCATTTCAATACTATCGTTATCAATGAACTCATTCTCTAGAAGGTCAATATCCCCCTCGATGAATCTGACAAGATTACCATTCTGGAGGTTGCCACCGATATAGAAATGATGTTAGGTGGCACAAAACTACTCACACTATACAAAGTTGGGAGATATTTCGCTGACAACCTTGCAGACGAATGCATTCACGTCATTATCCAGTACCCTCCAATTGTAGTCGAGCCACGACCAATCATCTTGTCGTCAAACTGAATATCTCGAGATCTAAGTCCGTTGATTTTACCCAGTTAGTATTTAGCTTAATATTGTAGTTCAAAAAGGGTGGGGGTGAAAATAATAAGGTTAGGATGACGGTAGCAGTATTCGAGACAATATATTATATGATGGGTATACATCAACAAATGGATGATTAAAAATCGGGTACAGATAGTCTTCGGAGAGGTGATATTGATTGCAAATGCTGTGTGCTTGTTTTTTTATTGGGAGGGGGTAGCAGTGCTACCGAAGCTGTGAGATATGAATAGTACTAACTATTTATCGCTTTATTAGCACAAACAATGCCACCCATTTGGTATCGCATTGAACTTCCAGGCAATTATACAACCAAACTAGCAAACTTCAATGGGTCAGATATTGATGATCTCCGCCAAGCAATCAAGAAAGCAAATCTGACGGATATCACCTACAACCCACCATCGCTGGTTCTTCACATTACCCATCCTGATACCATTCAGGACAATGTGTTGGATGATGACCTCCTTAAACAACATGGTGATATTGGTACGCTCATTCGACACTACAACATCCAACAGACGAATCTTATTCGGGTTGTACTGCCTGGTAAGTACATTTATCCCAGTGTTCCTAGTATCATCATCTAATATTTTATATAATAATAATCATCATTATCATCAAATAGTGTCATCACGAAAGATTGCCAAATGCAGAGCACCATCATCGCAGAAAAAAATCCCCACACCCCGTAAGTACAAATAGTGTATACCTGAAATTATTGTCCAGCTGCTTATGCTTATCGATCCC
Source organism: Jimgerdemannia flammicorona (assembly GCA_003990745.1). NCBI lineage: Eukaryota > Fungi > Mucoromycota > Endogonomycetes > Endogonales > Endogonaceae > Jimgerdemannia > Jimgerdemannia flammicorona. Next base: position 19,544 of record RBNI01000310.1, on the reverse strand, counting down.
ATTTTCCATTTCCAGAATATATCGAAAACCAATCAAACGACATCAACTCAGAAGGTATAATCTGTGCTATTTTATTCCAAAAGACATTGGATTGTAAACAGTAGAGAAAAAAGAGATTGCGTGAGAGGCTATTTATTATGAACATTGTTCATGATTGCGACAATGAGCATGGGCTGCAAAAATGCCAACTCATATACATGGATGTGTTGGTAAAACGACTGCGAATACACTCCGTATAACTATCACTGTTCACCTCGATATATACCGCATTGTTATTGTGAAATATAGCGCCTCATATATAACTACATTCATACTAGATGTACCGATCTCGCCATCATCTGCAGGCTCGTCTGATGAAGAGGAGGAGAAGGAAGGAGAGTGTGTTCCATCCATCAATATACCACCAGCCAAAGATCGCAAATCGTTTGATGCAATATTAGGTGATGTAGAAGCTCTGTGGTGCTTGTGGTCTCCTGCATTCAATAAGATTATGACCAATGGCTTTTCTCTGGACATGTTTACAATTGCTGACCATCCTCTATACGAGCACATCAACAAGATCCTGATCACAAAAGGGGGTATTGTGTTAATTTTACACTCACTGCCTGAATCACAGAGGGATACTGGATATGTCAAACAAGAGATGCTCGACTCTCTCATCAAGATAACAGAAGACAATGAATGGTTTATGATGAATGGAATATTGGGGTGAGTTACCTGTACAATATATGCTATCATTGGCGTATATATATATATATAATCTAATAATTTATATAAAATATCATACACAGTGCGGGAAAGACCCACAGTCTCTATGAACTGTTCTGCCACACCTATGGGGTATATCTCTCATTTGAGATGGGCAAATCGCACAAGAATATTGGATCGCAGGACCTAGATGAAGCCACTGACAACTTGCCAACTAAATGCAACAATCTGCAACAAAACAGTGCGAAAGCACTCAAATGGACTCGCTTGGTGTTGGCCGGCCGCCTATTCATCCTCCAAAAACTGCTGTCATACAGCAACGAATACCTGACACCAAAGATATGGCTCCTCATGCAACTGCTACCAGAACATGTTAGACTCGAAACACCATCCCCAGACTTCTGGGTGGCAATATCAACAGTCTTCAGGGAGTCGACAGGCATGGACCTCCGCAGCTGCATCGTCAATATGGTGCATAATATCAAGAGGCTTGTATCGCAAACATGCATTCCAATTGCATTCGATGAGGCACAGGTAGCCATCACTATGTACACATGCGCATTCTACTACAAGGCATCATCTCACCAACAACGGTCACTTTTCGCGATTCTTCTGCGGACTGTGCTGGAGATTTCTAAACAGAACATATATATTGTACTCTTGGGGATGGGTCTGCGGATTGACGATGTGAAGCAGAATTCCGCCAGTGCCACCGCGACATATGGCGGCATGAAAAACACTCACTTCTATATTATCAACACCGGATTCAACAATGCCGACGACATGGGTTTGTTCCTCGCGTGATTCATCGGCCCACTGACGTTTGACCAGACCACATCTGTGTTCAACTACCTACAGGGATGCTGTCAGTTCACAACCCGATTCCTAGAATGCGAGATCGAAAATGCCAAGGCACCTGCTGGAGCAGACCTCAATGGCTTTATCCGCCACTGGCATGACAGCACCGTGGAGGTGATCATCTGCCAAATGGCTGACTACCTGTCTGAGATCTATGGAAAATCGAATATATGGCCAGCAGTAGAGGCAGCGATGATCAACCACCACATATTTTTGGAGGAGAAGACAATTGAGAGCGAGGCCGCAGCATATACTGTCGAAATCGGATTCGCACAGCTAACAAAGGTCGACACTGACCCGGTTGACATGGTGATGATGACTGCCGGGTTTTCAGAGCCACTGGCAGTGATGGGATTTCTTCGCTACAAATAGATTAGCAGTATAGGCGACCAGATTGGTAGCATTCTGCTGGCGGAAATGGGCAAATACACATGGAATGATTTGGCGACGGGATATCTGTTCGAGCGGTATATGGTCATTCCACTCATAGACCTGTTCGACAAGTAGGGGTGGACAAAATACACACTGGATGCACACAATCTGTTCGACTACCACGTTTCCAATATTGCAATTCTCACGCAGCTGCTGTCAAACAAGATCTCTATCCATGGCAACATGGATCGCATGAAGCTGGAGAGTCTCTGTGGTAAAGGGCATCTTCTCACACACCTCAATGATCCCAGACACCTGTTCTTTATGCCCAAGCCAGGGGTGGGCCCTGATCTGGTGTTCCTGATTGATGTTTCAACTATGGGTGATGAGCCGATCATGACAATTCTGGTGTTTGTGCAGACAAAACTGGCATGCAAATTCGACCTCGAAAAGGCTGCCAAAACAATAAATCCCAAGACATTTTCAGCAACAAAGCAGAGCCTGATTGGTGTGCAAAGAGGCATGCCAAGACATTGGAGTGTCTTGATAACAAATACCATGCTGCGAAGAATTTCGGCATCTCGTTTATTGGTATACTGGTGATGTATCCTCGCAGGAATACAGGGAGCAGCTGTTATAAGGAAGATGGTAGGATCATCCTTATGATTGATATCAAGAACGCCAAAGACTTCTTTGGTAAGGAAGCACTCGATATGTTTAATAGTGTAAAGAAGAGGCCGGGGTTTAAAAAGGAGATAAGGGGTTTCTTTTATTTAAAGTTTGAATACTATTAGTTTTAATTTAAAAACTACATATATCTAAACATCCATTTAACTATCTGTAGTCATCAAGCATCAAAGAGAGAAAATGTACCCTACGATTGTCAGATCGATTATGAATTTGGCAAATGAAATATCATTTTTGCATGTATATACCTTTTTTAAATGCTCACACAATTTGACAAGAATAAAAGGTCGTTGGGCCCTGTTGATGTGATCGTGCAGAGGATGGTCGGTGGTTGTAAATGCCTCCAGCAGGAAGCCATCTATTGTGATCTTGCTGAACGCAGGAGACCACAGGCACCACAGAGCATTGACGTCGCCCAATATTGCATCAAACGATTTACAATCTTTGGCTGGTGGCATATTGATAGATGGAACACCCTCTTCCTCCATCTCCTCATCCGACGAGCCTGCAGATGATGGCGAGGTCAGTACGTCTAGTAAGAAGGTAGGTACGTGTGAGGTGCTATAGTATTACAACAACAATGCGGTATCGAATGGTGAACAGTGGATAGTTACACGTGTTTTACCGGTGCATCCATGTATTCGAGTTGGCATTTTCGCAATCTGCGAATAAATAGCCTCTCCCTCAATTTCCTTTTTCTCCACTGTTTCAGATCTGCCATCTTTTGAAATGAAATAGCTTTGATCATACCTTCTGAGTTGACATCATCGTCGTTTGGTTGTATTTCGATATATTCTGGAAATGGAAAATGTGATCGATAAGTATAGGTAACTGGACAATGATTTCAGATATACACTACATATGTGTACTTATGGGGTTTGGAGATTATTTTCTGCGATGATAGTGCTCTGCGTTTGGCAATCTTTCGTGATGATACTATTTTGATGACAATGATGATTATTATATAAAATATTTGATGATACTATGAACACTGGAATAAATATACTTACTAGGCAGTACAACCCGAATAAGATTCGTCTGTTGAATGTTGTAGTGTCGAATGAGCGTACCAATATCACCATGTTGTTTCGGGAGGTCATCATCCAACACATTGTCCTGAATGGTATCAGGATGAGTAATGTGAAGAATCAGCGATGGTGGGTCACAGGTGATATCTGTCGGATTTGCTTTCTTGATTGCTTGGCGGAGATCATCAATATCTGACCCATTGAAGTTTGCCAGTTTGGTGGCATAATTGCCTGGAAGTTCAACGCGATACCAAATAGGTGGCATTGTTTGTGCTAATAAAGCGATAAATAGTAAGTACCATTTTCACATCTCACAAACACCCCCCCCCCCAGTGCATAGCTTTTGTAATCAATGTCACTTCTCTGAAGGCTACCTACACCTCTTTTTGTTATTGTCTATTCATATAATCTCGAATACTACCACTGCATCATAACCTTATTATTCTCCGATAGCACTCCTCCCCAATTATTTTGAACTACAATATAAATCCAAAATACTAACCGGGTAAAAATAACAGGTTTATATCTTGAGATTTTCAGTTTGATGACACGACGATAGGTCATGGCTCAACTGCAGAGGGTGCAACGATTGCAGGGGGTGCTATGATTGTAGAGCGCTAGACAACAATGTGAATGTACTCATCATTGAGAGGATTGGGGAAGCATCTCTGGACTTTGAACAATACTGGTAGTTTTTCACCATGCAACACGTCAGTGATGTCAGAGTTGGGGTTGACTTGTAATGCAGTGAGTATATTTTTTGGTGTATAGAGAGATATATCTACCTTTCAGAGAGTGAGTTCATTGACGGCAATATGGTCGAAACTTGGGACCAATGTTACTTTGATCCTTTCTCGAAGATTGTTAATACTTGCATCCTTTGAAATTGCGACACAAAAAATGCGGTCAGGAGGTTGAGCCTTACTGTGGACAAGACAGTTGAGCGTGATCGACATTCTGTATACAATCAAAAGAGCTGTATGTTAGTGGTGGTATAGATATACATGACAAAGATGATAGTGTTAGGACTATCAGTTCATATATACCGTACCATGGTTGTTGTGTTGGTTGAAGAGCTGGGAATCAAGTTGTCGCACATTGTCAAATAGATATAGATTATGTGTTCCCCAATTGAAAGACGGGAGCTTAAGTCTAAGCCACATTCCAAAAAGCAGTCGCATGACTCCAGACTCATGCAACTGCTTTTTGGCTATCAGTCATGCATTTTTAGAATATGCATGCATATAATCATTATCTAATTAAACGTTTTTGCAGCAAGCCGATTAGGGTGGGTGTAACTGTGACTCGTGCATGCCTGTGACACTGCGAAGAATTTCAGCATTTTGTTTATTGGCATACTGGTGATGTATCCTCACATAAGCACAGAGCGTAGCTACTACGATGAAGATGGTGGAATTATCCTCATGATCGATAGTGAGGATGCTAAAGACTTCTTTGATAAGTAGGCTCTTGACGTGTTTAATAGTATAAAGCAGTGACCAGTGTTAAAAAGGAGAGCATTGGTTGTCAGAGAGAAATGTGTAACATGATCATTTAAAGATAATTAATAATAAAAATATATAGCATAACCTTTGTAATTGTCCAGTTAACTGCTTTACATAGGTGGCTTGGGCCTAGTCTAATTGAAATATATATCTAGTAAACAGTATGACACCTTGTTCCACATTATAATTTTATTGATTTTGCCAATATCATAGCTAAGACAGTTGTGGTAAAACTCATCGTGCTTATCCAACTCCACTTTCATTTCATGTTTGATCTGTTACCATTTTTCTTCATTGTTATACACTGCTACTGCAAGAGACCAAAGCTACAGTTACTGTCTGAAATAACATCATGTATCCTGTAGTTGGCATCTTGCAGAATACATATATTGAGGAGTTCGTCCAATTTGTTTGCCAGGTGTTTTGATCATTTCCCAAGAGGTGGAGTATCTGGTACATTGAAGCGAATGTGGTAATGTTTGCAAATGGGTGGAGCTTCGCCATATTGTAAAGTATATTTAGCCATATCCTCGATCAGCTCGACGATCTCAGAATGGTATTCACAGGGTAACTGATCAAAAACCTTGTTGATCGATGCTAAAATTGACTCCTATCGACAAAAAAAGGTGCATTGAGATTTCTATTAAAAAACTGGTAAAAATTAAAGACCCAAACCTATTGAAAAGAGTATTGATTTGGAACACAATATCCAATTGGTGAGTCAAACTGAGAGCAATGTATTAGTTAACAGTTCATAGACACTCGAAACATTCTTTTTTTTATTTTTGCACTGTATACCAAAATATCACTAACTGAAGAATTTTACATTTCTTTTTTTAGACAAACAAAATTTGTATCCCATTTTGGATCTTGGTGATCTCAATTTTGATTCTTTTGACACCCATACCATTGCCAACATGGACTCCGTCACTAACGCGGACTCCATCATCAATGCAGACTTCATCACCAATGCGGACTTCATCACCAACACGGACTCCGTCATCAATGCGGACTTCGTCACCAACATGGACTTCGTCACCAATGCGGACTCCATCACCAACGCAGACTCTATCATCGATGCAGACTTCATCACCAACGTGGACTTCGTCACCAATGCAGACTCCGTCATTGATGCAGACTTCATCACCAATGCGGACTTCATCACCAATGCGGACTCCATCACCAACGTGGACTCCATCACTAATGTGGGCATCGTCAGAAACAATTTCAAAATTGTCAACGCCGATACCGATTTTGATGCCATCATCGTCAATGCAGGCGCGTTCGTCGATCTCGATACAATCATCATCATCCTCGCTTTCGAGATCTAATTCGGACTGTGGTTGTATCTGTTCGCAATTTCCGCAGGAGCAGTATACTCGGTCGGGATATTTGTCAGACTCAAGCCACTGGATGTGCTTTGAGAAATTTATGAATAAAATTGGTCAGTGTCCTGGATGGCCGTAAATGGCTGTGTACGTCTCCCCAGTATGTATACTACCCCTATGCTCGAATATATACCAACTGTAGCCATTCGGCAAGTCTATGAGGTAGCAGTCTAAAAATAGCATGCACGTCAACGTTTGCATGTATCAATGGTTGTACAATAACAATTTATAATTACCAGTGTCGATCTCACCTCGTTGCTTTGCAATTATATGCCCAAGCCTGACCATCTTCTTGAGATCTGTATGCTCGTCTACGTCCATGCACCTCGGATGCCGGTTATCACTGTCGGAGTTAGCAGGTGGGTCTATCGGAGTGAGTTGATAATGTTTTCTTTTTAGCGGCATGTCTGAATAAGGGAAAAGACCCCGATTTCACATATATATTGTATACTATTTTCATATATCAATTGTAGGTTACAATGGTAATATGTGACCATATGAAATACAAAATAAACTCATTTATATCAGTAACTTTTGAAGTAGAAATAAAAATTTTATACTCAATCGACTCGATGTTAGACCAGCAATGGCTCTACAAACAGGTGGAAAGACCCATCTAATCAATACAAGTATGATCATAAGTGATCGTTTATCATTCATGGTGTGCAGTCCACCAAGACCTTGGTGGACTTCAGTGCTATCCGAATATATGTTGCGTTCTCTTTTTGTTGTACAAAAATAGAAATTTGATAGCGAGAATTGGTTAAATTTTATTTTTTTTTGTAGTCGCACAATCGTTTTTGCATGCCAGACCATCTAAACCAATTGGTTAATCACACGCTGCATGCTAATCATACGCTAATCATGCTTTGCATGGATCTACTCATCAGCATGTGATTGATTACAAGCCACACGGTGATGTGTGTTACTTTCTATACGTATAAAGGTTTCTTTTTTAAAAAAAAAAGTGAGAGTGAACATCTCACGAAAAATTGTGTTTCTCTAACATGTAGTATTGAGATAAAATCCACAGATTCGATAGAGGACAGGAGGTGAACCTCACAGTGATGAGAACAAGCCCACAACGTCCTAGAAATCAGATGGCATTATCCATCTACCACATCCACTTTCTCATCTCAAGCTCATTTCTTTGGCGAAAACATGCTGCAAAAACATGAATATTTTGGAGTGCAAATGATGTGCCAAGCCACATTGTCGCAAGGCCATAATATGGACAGAATCTTTACGATTCTGCATACCTGGAATCTCACTCGATGACTCAGCTTTGCAGAGAAAGAAAAGGTTAGGGTTAAAAAAATGGGAATCGTCCATAGACGTGTTGAAAGAGAAGGTGTTCACTCTAGAGTTCCTCAAAAAAAAAAGGAATCTGGTATTTATTTGGCAGGAGTCATTATCTGTACTACCAATGCTATCTTTACCCTTTATGATACGTAACACGTGTGCCCACTCCACCCCATCCCTCACCACAATGAACGAGCCCATTGTACACCCTGTTCTGTCGTTATAGTTTCCAGAAGGATGGACTTCGCTCTATGAATATCTCATTAAAAATAGTGGCGATGCGCATTTCAGAGACTTTCATCTAACGTTCAACAAATTCCTTGCAATCACTATAGTCGCACACCCATCTGCCGAATTTCCACATGGTAGCAATCGGGACGAAGACTGGGGACTTTCACAAGACAAGGTTGTCGGAGGAGCTATTGAGTCGCTGCTGGCTAAGGCATTCAGGGCCAGACAAAAGTCGGAGCATCTGCTGACACGAGGCTATCGAATTGGTAGCGGCGCTATCAGTGGCATGTTTACGAATGTCACAACAACCCATATCAACACTCTCGTGAATGTTGGGCAATTCTATCTATGGGACGAGCTGTTGGAAAGGTATGTCAGAACTGGGCATGGTGGAATGGTGTGATTTGTAAACAGCATGTTTATGAATGATATGTTTGTAGAATTGGGAGCAGAGCAATGCAACATCTCCTCAAAGATATGTTTATTTTCATCATGCTCGACAATGGATCGTATTGCCAACTTACCGGTACATATTTGTTCAAATAAATAACTATTTGCCAAAACAACTATTCTAACAACTATTGTAAAACAGGCATTCCAATCTTCAAACTTACTAAGAAATGAATCAGAAAGAGTATCGTGGACAGGCTTCAGCCACTGGTCAAAAAGCAGAAAACTCCAATTTCGATCTCATTTTAATATACACTCTATGGTTATAGCAAGCCGAGAGTATTTGGATTACCCAGAAATCGTAAGTACTTGTTGTCTAATTACAGAATAATACTTAGAATCTGACATATACAATTTATAGATATTCTTAATAAACCCGGAGTGATATCTACACATATTCAAGAGAATATATTTCCTCGCCAATTTGGATTGCCAAATATATTTGGTTCAATCACAAAAAAGGTATCGCGTTTTAGAGATGTTATCGCTAAATTATCAATCACACTAAAAATATACATCGGTTGAATTGTCAGGCTAAACCCTGGCACTTCACATCCGCCGACCCACTCGTGGCTGACATGCGGATAAATCACTGCTGTTGTCCATATGGAAACCTTTTGGAATTGCGATGCCCTCTAAAAGTGAGTTTGCATCATTACTTGAGTAGCAAAAAAAAAAGGATATCTAATTTTCCTTTGATTACAATAGTGTGTCATTGATGGAGGCAACAAACTTGTGCAATATTCAAGTTTCCAACAAGTTTCACGATTCGTCAAAACGATAATACAACACGTTATTCCTGATGTGTTTTGGGGTTCAGATGCTAACAAGAAATTGATATTTAAACATATTGATTGCTTTGTACGATTACAGAAATATGAGGCAATAACTCTACACGAACTATCACAAGGATTTAGGATGAAAGATTGTGGCTGGCTTGGACCTTGAGATGGACCCAGTCCGGTACATATTCATATCGGCGAGATACAGAAACGACACGAAATCTTGATGGAGTTTCTCTACTAGATATTTTATTCGTTCATGATTCTGCTCTTAAAGATATTGTTATAAACAGGCAACCCAATAGTAATCCAATGTGAAATCCTTTTTTTTTTAACGCAAATACGTTTTTTTTTTTACTATGAAAATTTAGAACAATTTCTATGTGACCGATACATCACCATATCGAAATCACATCTTTTATTTCCGAAATGATTTGTGGAATACAATTGTTACATCGTTTCGAAAGGAAATATCATATAAATATGAAAAGATGTCTTTGGTATGGAAATATGATTAATTTAGTTTTTAGATAATATATATATATGAAACTAACCAAATATTCACATTTTTTTTTTGTCATACAAGAGTGATTACCTTTCTCACAAACTAGGGAGCTCAACATAATGATTTCTTCCAAAAGCTAATTCATTATGAGTTATTTGCAACCTTGCAAAACGTTTTAACATGGTATTGTAAATCTTTTGATTTGCTTATATTTTACATTGTAATGAATTAGCTTTTGGAAGAAATCATTGTATCGAGTTCCCTAGTTTATAAGTTTGATAATTATTATATTCAATAAAATAATGTTTAAACCACCCATCAATGTTTAGAATGAAAATAGATGCTATCCCGATACCAATAGGCCAATGGCGCCTTATTACGAATCAATAAATGGAATGTTAAAAGCTCCATTGAGTATTCTTGGACTTGTCAAGGTATATCACAATTATAATTTTAACTTCTAAACAGATCAAGTTTTTAATATTTTAGATTTAAAGTCAAAACATCCAGAAATTTTATACAGAGCTCTTGGCAGAATCGATGACATCTATCGATATTTCAAAAGCTATAAATAAAATTGGTATATACTTTTATTATATAAGTTATTTCAAATTGATTTAAATTAATTTTTTTTTATTAATAGGAAAAACAATCTAGTTTATATCGCCAAGGTTGATGTAGCCAATTGTTTTGATACTATAAACACTCACAAGCTCAAGGAAATCATCAAGGAAATACTGCAATGGAAAGAATGGGTATTGTATCATCTATATAATATTAATCATATACAACCCACTTGTATATTAACGTATATTTTTAAAATAGGCTGATTATAATATCACAGGGTATAGTGCCATATCATCGACTTTGGGGCAACTAACTATATCACACAAATCAAGGGCACACGAATATTTTCCACAATTTCCCAAGTTTGCCGAATATCTATCGCAAACATCGAAAAACACTATTTTCTGTGATTGGGTATGATTTATAATTATTATTATTGAGGGGGTTTTTTTGGTAGTTATTAATAATAATTTCTATAAACAGGTCTTTCATTCAAAGATTACCATTAAGGAAGTTCTGGATTTGATCAACGAACATTTATGCGAGAATAAAATTAAGGTATCTTATTGGTTTATGTTTAGACCAATCACAATTTAATGCATAAAAATGTCGAGTCTAGTATTTTTATGTATCAAATTTTTGTTCATAGATTGGTGGCGAGGTTTACAAACAAACTGTTGGTATTCCACAAGGCTCCTGCCTATCGTCCATTTTATACAGGTACATATTTAAGTATTTCAATGTGTTTGTATATATTTAATACTCACGTATATATTTTTTAGTTACTACTATGCAGACATGAAGCAAAAAGAATTATCATTTGTAGACGATGATAAAAATGGGGTATTTATAATTATAATTGATGTACTATGGGTACTATTTTATAATTAATGTTATTATATTATACAGATATTGTTATATTATGTTGATGATTTCTTTTATATAAGTACATCCAAGATGTATGTCAAAAGGTTTTTAGAGATAATGCATACAGGCAAGTATATATTTTAGTGTATAAAAATGTCAAGTCTAGCATTTTTATACGTCAAATTGTAATTGGTGCACCCATTTTTACAAATTAGGTATCCGCAAATACAGGTGTTCCATTAACAAAGAAAAGAGTTTGGTAAATTTTGATATCCATATTAATGGTACTAAGGTACCCAAGGTCCGATCTTCATGTGAGTAAAATAGTATTCAGATGTTTTATGTGTATATTTTACTTGTATTTACTTCCGCATTGTACAGATTTCTCTTGGTGTAGACTAAAAATACATATCAAAATGCTCGATGTTATGGTTGATAATTCGGTATGGCGTGGGAACTATGTGGGGGATGCCATTACAGCAGGGAACGCATGTCCCGGAGAGGCATTGATTTATAGAATGTTTGAGTAAGTTAATTATTAAATAGTTATACACGTTCTTTTAATGATACTAATTATATGTTTTGTACTAAAATAGCCTGCTGAAACACAAATATCACACCATTTTTATCAATCCTGGGCTGAACTCGACACACACAATTCTGCGAAACGTCTATCAAAACTTCTTATTATGTGCAATAAAGTTTTATTGCCATGTTGCAGCACTACACTGTAAAAATGAGGATTTCTTGATGGGTAAGTTCATATTAATTTGTTATAAAATAAAAATCAAATCATGGTCTAATTTTTTTTCATTATTCTCTATAGGCATCATCTTTGCAATTCTAAATTTTGGTTATTCGCGCCTGCAATCGCGTTATACCAAATTACAAATACCCAAAAATTATTGTGATATTACCGAAAATCATGTTATATGGTACGTAATATACATATATAGTTTGAGTTGATATATTAAAAATCAATCTAATATATTTAAAAATAGGCTTGGAGCACATGCATTTTATATCGTTCTCCTGAAGAAGCAAACTGGATTTTCTACCATATTACAGGTCTTGGAACAGACTTTGTTGGATAACACTCACTTTGAACATATATATAAACAAGTGGCTGCAGTAGTTGAAAGATGACTGAATATGGATTTTGACGATATTTTATTTTAAAAATACAAATCTGTTTATCAATTAATAATATTACATATATCTTTAAAAAATTGATTTTCCAATATATCTAATACTCCCAAAAACAGAACTCATATGGGGAGACATTGTGGATATATAGCATATGCCAGGAGGCTTTTCGAATGCTATTTGCCAGATCTGCTAACAAAATGTTTGATGAAAAAGATGGGTTGGCTGAACATGCATTAACGGTGAAGTATATTCATGGTAACAAAGTTCTCAAGAACATTTTCGCTAGGAAGTCAGCCATCTTCTGGGTGTATTTTTGATGGCATCACTGCTTCTGACCAATTAGTACTCTGTACAACAAAGAGTATCACATGATTTTGATCTGCAACAATCTCATTTTGCAGACTGAAATTATGTGATAATGAATTATGTCATTCCAACTCTAACCAATAGCTACAGTTTCATAGTTCTCCTGGGAGAACTATGGTCATGTGACAAGTAGAGAAACTATGGTTTATATTTCTTTACAAGTTGTGACTGTGTTTCAAATTAATAATGACATATACATCAGAGAAAGTGCATTTACGTGGACGGGATAATCCCATCCATGTGAATGCACTTTCCCCAATGATGATGCCACTCCCACTGATATACCTCAAACAAATAGACCAACTACTAGTTCTACCCACACCTTTATAAGCATAGCAGTGTGTGGATAACAATTTCAACTAGCATTCTGGGCAGACCTCATGATATGTATTATAGGTGAATGATGGTACTCTTAATGAAGGATAACATACCACAGTAACAGTCTTATAAAGTTTACTATTTTACCATAGTAAACGTTTTGTAATGTATCCACAAAAGGTGCAAGGAAAAGTGGGCCAAGATACTGGAATGCCTTGATCTGAAATATGGTGCTGAGATGAATTTCAGTGTCTCATTCATCAGTATACTGGTAATGTATCCCCACAAGAATAAAAGGTCATCCCAATCACATTCGATGAGGTGCAGGTGTCTTCTCGATTATCACACACACACTCTCAGACAGCTATGATAAAAACTCTCACTGAGATAAGCCAAGACATGCTGCTACAAAAGCTGGGTGATGATTACAGTCATGGTGAAAGCGTGTTCGCATTAGGTGGCTCTGTATTGCTACAGCCCAGCCATCGTCACCTCTTCTTTACAACCAAGAACCAACTTACAAGCTTTGTTGATTTTCCATGTACCGATATACAGCTGAAACCATTATTAGAGGCATGTTCTAACAACCATCTGAGGGAATCTGTCCCAAGAACTCTGAGACCCCTCCATGGCCAGACACGAAACATTAGCAGATATCGACCATACTCTGGTGATGTGCTCTATATGCTCCCCCACACCTTCTCGCTCAGCTTCAATCTAATGCTATATGGAATTGTAGAGGATGTCCGCCAATATATGGCCCCAGTTCATGCAACTATCATTCCACAGCTGCTGAATCTCACCATCCACACATCCCACGGAAGGACATATCATGAGACCCCACACAACAATGGCAACCTTTTGCTTATTGTCTATCTGCCAATAATCCGCTGTGGTGGCCAACTCATTGTGCGACACGAGAGCACTACCAACTCATTTGACTGGTCAAAGGATGCTGAAAAGATCCAATAGACAGCATTTTGCAAGGAATGTACATATGCCATCTATCCACTCACATCTGGCTTCGGTATCATGCTCACATACAACCTTACATTGCACCATGATGTCCCAACAATATCGAGCCTCAATCTTGGACATCTGTCCCTATACAAGACCCTCAACACAGCTATCGCCTGTCCAGGTTTCTTGTCCAATGGCGGTGTGCTTGCCTTTGGCTTACAACATGTATATCCACTCATACCAGACTATGACAAGGCAGAGGAATTTACGAGAACATTTCCCAAAATGCTCCTGGGGTGTGATTGCACACTATATGCCATTGCCAATGATCTGGGGCTTGGTGTAGAGATCACACCCATCTTCAATATTAAGGATAGAGATGATAATATGCAGACTCTCATTGTTGAGACGTTTTGCCCCAGTGCGGTGTGGTATGAGTATGACCTAAAAAATTCAGAGTATGACATCATTTCGGAATGGTATAATGCCAAACAATATAGCAATATAATTTGGTATAGTAACCCCAAATGATCTGTTGTAGTCAGCACCTATTATGATACTATCTATCCACAAGATTTAGATGAAATTTCTATCATGGCTATACTGTTTATTGATATTCCCTCCTTTGATAGAAGGAAAGGCCAATTTCATATTTGATAAATAAATATATTATTGGACATACAAAACCCTCATCTAAACCCCTTCCACACATTATCCTGAATCACTCAAAAGTATTAGTCCATTACATGTATTGAGATGGCTTAAGCGTGGTGTAATTAGTGACGTCGAAAATGTCCAAGCATTGATTAATGCAACTTCGCTAATTAGCCCAGAGCTTTTTGGCAATACACCATTACATACAGCAGTTGATCGTATTTCCTATAATACTGTAGTAATGCTTGAAGGGTGGATATTGTCACCTGAAACACTACAGAAACACACACACTCCAAATATTACTGCCACCACTACCAAAGACGAGTGAGATGCTATTATACTCATTGCCCTACTTTGCAATGGTGCAAATATCGAAGCACTAAATACTGATGGCATTGCTGCTGCATCAGCCGATGATGACAAAACAGAGCAGATAGTGTGTCAATTGTTTCGCATACTAGATGAGCTCGGTGAGCTCAAACCATGTAAATAATACAATGCTCCATTGTCTAGATGTTTTGGGGGATGTATATTCCAAAACATTATGGATAAACATATCTATATTTCCTATCTATTATATCAATACAAAATATATTTACCCTGAAGTAAATTTGAACCACTATCAGCATATGTGTAAAATAAGTTGCTCTACCAATGAGCTAATGTTTAGAGATAAAAAGCCAACAATACACGTTCTATGATATATCATCATTTTCACAGGCAATTATTTAGATAACTATATCTAAAACAAATCGTTTGCTCTACTAATTCTAATCTTTATAGATAAAAAGCTGACAACACAAGCTTAGTGAGAGATTCAATTACCCAGCTTATGGAGAAGGAAGAAGGCCCAGCAGGTATCAAGGGAGCAAACCCAGAACCAGAGTCAAAATAAACGGAAAACATGTGGAAAGGCATAAATAAAGGGGGCAAACAAAGAACATAACCAAAAATACATTAGCCATTTATTGCCGTGCAAAAGCGCAGTTTACAGACAATACTGGTAGTGGTTCTACCAGTGTTGTCAGGGATTATTACCTTGTATAATAAATCAGTGTCATAACTAGTCAGCATTGTGCAGATTTTGGAGCTCACTTAGTCTGACACATCGGATATGAATGTATATAGTTCATTCAAGTTCTTTATCCAATGGACATACAGAGAACCTTGACACCTCGTCTGCTTCATATGTATTGGCACACAACTCCAGGCGAGAGCCTCTTGTCAATGTGTTTAGTGGCATAAATGCTGTTGAATATAAGGCTTTTCTTGTAAGAGTTGTCATATTGTAACAAGCAACTTATAAGTCATTTTTATTTGTGATCATATGTCCAAACAAATTATTTATTGACAGATATCTGATGGTCATCCAAAGGTCATGATCCAGTTGATGACATAGATAAAATACTTGACTTGCATAATGTGTAATGATAGAAGCCTATTTCTGGGTAATCTTTCAACTGAGTCACATATCACGAGATCCCTTCCATCGATACTTCAATGTGTACAAGCAAAGAATGAGAAACCCCTTCCTCATTATCCAACCTAAATAAGAAGATTATATTCATTTTAGGATGTAAAGTTTGGTAGCTCTAGCACAATTACCAATAAATTTGATTGTTGTAAATATTCGTAGGTGGCTGTGTCTACTGACCAATTCAACTACTAGTGACATCAGCGTCAGAGAAAGTGCATTCACATGGATGGAATTATCCCATCCACGTGAATGCACTTTCTCCGATGCTGACGTAGTGGGCCTGGAACAATTATATCACTAATTTGGAATCAACATTACTCGCCCAGGGTTATACTAGCTAGTATTTATCCCTAGCACAGAAGCCTCATCATGTGTAATCTATCAAAAAACTCTGTGTATTTCTATTATTGACCCCCCAAAGTCAACACCTCAGTATAATTGGATGTGTGATGTTATGAGAATTTTGACAATTCTGAGTAATATTTCAATATGGGTTATTATCCAAAATTTGGGGCACTTTAGACGCTGACTGCTTTGCATCGTGACTATGTCGAGGTTGTATAGGTGCTCTTGAGGGGTAAAAACTAAGCCTCCTCACATTGATTAATCTTTTTCTTTCTGTTATTAATCATCTCATTCTTCCCCACTACTACTCTCTGACCTAGCAGATATATTTGTTGCCTCAGTAATGGCGAGATGACAGCAATTGGGAGGGACGAATTTTTAAGCCAATAACTATGTTTTATTTATCAAATAAATGTATTATATGTGTACAATACAAGTATACAGTGCTGTGGTAGTAGTGGTCAGTGTGGTCACAAAGTGGATGCCATTGACATGCACATCAAGCTCAACTTGACGTCATAGCCTACATTTATTGTTTGAGTGAGTACTGCCCCTGCTCGGTGTAGTCGGGTACCCAAAAAAGATGGGACTCAATTTGGCAACATTATATTCTAAACTAGATATTGTAGTTGTAGTGGCGAAAGCAACAGATTGACATTGCTGTTGGAAGAATGCTGGGTGAATTCTTGTAGAATCTAAGAAAGAGTTATAAACATGAGAGTGATTAGTAAAGGGAGGGGTAGTTGTAGTGATTAAAGAGATTGAAGAGAGTTTATTTCCTACCAAATGAAATAGTAGTTGTTGTTGTTGTAGGATGGTATGACATGTTAGTTGGATGTTTGTTTTGCGGAAAGAAAGGATGATGTCAGAACTCAACATGACTGTTTTGACAGGAGGCTTAAATACAACCCAAACTAGGTTATATCATTTATAAATAAATTAGTTCTCATGCTGTCCAAAAGAGACTCTGTTCCGAACTCATATATCAGAGTCTATTGTATACACTTATCACTATGTATAAAAGTGATCACTAAGTAAGAGAGTATTATCCAAGTTCCATAGTGCCTCTGCCTCATACATCCATGTTTGAGACAGAGGGCAATATAGTAGATATGCCATATAAACATCACTGTCATCATAAGTTCTATCCATATTATTTACATGAAGTTGCAATAATTGTACAATACTGAGAAATTTTCTCAGATGCTAAAGTCAGCACCATTTAAGTCAAACCCCCTATCTTGGCCAAACAAGTACTCAAACCAATGACGACCAAAGGGTTAAAAAGGTTCATTCTGGACCTACAATGCTCAGAACAGCAAATATGCAAACTGTCTACAGAAAAACCAGCTCTCCAATCGTGATCCTTTGGATTTCCATCAAAACCAAGTGCCCACTCCATGTAATCATCTATATCAATATCATACAAGCCCATGACCAAATCTGGTGCACTGCTGATACCAACAATAACCCTGATGATAACAACTACAATGGGGATATCTCCAATCATAGTGATAACAACAATAATGATAACAACAATGATGACGATGACGATGATGACGATGATAGCTATGATTGGAGATATCCCCATTGTGTTCATCCTCAAACCCCACCACCAACTGTTAATGATGGAGAACCAACCCTAGACAATAGTTGTAGCTCTTGTATTGGCGTTGGCATCAGCATCGTCCAAGTACAGATTGAAAGACTTTTCAGTTTTGTTACGATGGGCATTATGATTGTTGCAGGACTAGTGGATGTCTGTCTACGAGTCGCAGGGTATGCCAATAGAGAACCAACCTTTTATGATAATTGGTCTGATGATGAAGAAACCTTTGAGGATGATTGGTATGACGATGAAGAAACCTTTGAGGATGATTGGTATGACAATGGAGAACCAACCATAGATGATCCATGAACAATGAATACCCTATCACATTTAGTACAACAAAAATTCAAGTATATATATCATAACAATATAATTAGTAAATGTATTTGAATAAAACTACACCAATAACCAGTAGTTACAATCTGAATCTAGTAGCTATCATTTGTTATCCAGGAGAATACAATACTGTCACTCATCGGCAATGGTCCTATTTCGTTGTTGCTGATGCTCATATACTATAAATGGGCAATCTCCATATATGATACAATGTGTAACAGTTCTAGTTTCTTAATGAGAAAGCGACTGGTTCTGGTAATCCTAAGTAGCTCAAAGAGATACTAAGGGTTCAAGTGTTCTCGAAGGATTTCTGAGAGAAAATATTCTGAAGCTTTATTCATGAGAACAAAGGAGATATTTATACAAGATCTGAAAGAAGGATCTGGAAGGATCTGAGAAATCAAAGGAAAATGCCAAGAGGAAAGTTCTCGGCAAAGATGACAAATGATGATGAATAAAGTTCTACAAGTTTCCAGGACATTCAGTGACTAACTAAATAAGTACTAGTTAATGCTCGGTGCCAAGAAGGGGATTTCTAAGTATGCGGAAAGTGCCAGAAGATTATAGAATATTCAAGAAAGACAGAGAAAAGAAATAAACTATGCTAAAATGTTACATCTCCCCCTCCTTAAGAATCAATGTCCTTGTTGAATTCTCAAAGTTATACATAATAAACAATAAGGCTAAAAGAATCCTCAAATTAAATATATCGACTCATTGGCAAGGATTGGCCATCCTTGTATAAGGCGAGGGCCAAAGTATCATCTTGATCGGATGAGAACTGGTTCGAACCTCGTTGGTTGCAGGATTTATAGAGTTCTCCTATATCTCTTGTTTCTGATGCTGTATCCCTTAGAGAGCCCCGATGTGTAATGTGCCTGATCAGCACAGTAGATCATCTACTATCCAAGGGGAGAACCTCATGGGCAGTCAATGAGTTCCTTTTTGCTCAAACTCTTGGATGAGGTCTTGAGAGTTCTTGAGATTGGTGGCAGGTTCCCAAGTGGCGTCATATTCAGGGTAGCCCATCCACTTGACTAGGTATTCTGTGCGACGGTATCGGACTCGCTTGTCTAAGA
>RBNI01000309.1:0-33967 GCA_003990745.1 Jimgerdemannia flammicorona | reverse complement strand
AAAGGTATTAATTTGAAAGGTATAAAATATTCCACAAGGCCAACCAACTTGTCTGCGGTCCCGCCGAATTTTAGCGGCCGGAACTCCACCAAGACTTCAGACACATACACACCCGGATTGTCTCAGCATTCAGTGCACACCTCTTTGGGGCTATGAGGTCTATCCCACCTGAGAACACCCACTCGACAGGAGCGCTAGAGGCAGGAATCACCAGGTAGTCCTGAGCCATACTACATAGGCTGGGGAAGTCCATTTGATGCAGCTGCACACCCCAGTGGGTAGAGCAGTGGTTAGATTGGTGGGTTAAATTGGCCCAACGCCCGCCTGATAATGCTCACCTGACAACCCACCTTCCACCAGTTGAGCACTTCCATGCCCTCCAGCAGGACCACGCGGTCACTGGCAAGGTAAATAATAAGTTCGTCTATTGACGGCAGCTCTTCCACTGACGGCAGCTCTTCCACTGACGCCTCCCTCTTTCTCTTTCTACTGAAGTAAATGTGGGACAGGAGGGATCCCTCGGCATATTCGTCCGGACTTTGACTGGAACCTTGCAGCAGTGCATAGTTTTTCCAGTACACTTCGATTACGGCCTGTTTGGTTCTCTCAATGAAGTGCTGCTCCCAGCCCTGATCTTTATGGTATTGTAGCTTTAAGTATGGGTCCAGCACTGTTCGAAGAAAAGGAGAGTGAGTTTTTGTGGGGTTTCCTCTGCTTTGGAAGAGGCAACGGCCACACGCCGACATCGACATATCTGTACTGATTGAGTATACGGTGGTATCTGTTTGGGAGTAGTACTTTCTGAGCTTGCTTAGAGCAACCTCCATGGCATCTCTCTGATCTGGGCTTAACCGCAATTCACTGCAACCCTCCAGCCTGTCCTCGAGCTTGTCCTCTAGCCGGTCAATCAGAAGGTTGTATACCGGTATTGCAGAGCTTATTGTCGGGGTCGTTTGTTTGACTATATCCTTCGTACAATTGTCGAAACACTGGCAGTTATATGTGGTGAGGTGTTGCATTGTGTGGAGGCAGACAAAATGAGTGTGGAGCCAGAGCAACCACCACTTACTTCCAAAACTCTGACAACATTCCTAAGTACGTCCCACTTGCTTTCACCTAGAGCCTTGGCCTATATTTCCTTATCGGCAGCCATCATTGAATCTATTGGCTTTTTTTTTTTTTTCTTTTAAATAAATCTTCCATCATCCGAAACAGTTGCTTCAGCCAACCGAAGAAAAAGGATGCATACCACAGCAAACTCCAGCATGCGCTGGATCATTGCAAATGTTGAGTTCCAACGCATACAGATGTCCAATATAAGCTCTTTTGGGGCTAAACTGATTGCCCTACGCTGCGCAGCGAATTTGTCTCATTGTTGTGGAGACAATCGGACCGACACAACCAGTTTGTGCAGCTTGGAAATTATACTCAGGGCCCCTCCTCTCTCGGATGTTTTGTCTACGTGTGTAAGATAGTTCTGAACAGTGAGATTCAGTATATGGGCCTGGCATCGCACATGGCAGCTTTCTGCACTGAAGGCCACATTTTCCTATTTGAGGCTGGCTGCTAAAACTCGGAAAAATGTTGAGTTGTTTGTGGCATTGTCCGTCGTAATGGCCAAAATCTGTACTTGAAATATTCGGTTGGCGAATTATGCGAAAATAAATAACCAACAAAATCTGTTTTGTTTAAGAACCTCCCTCAAAACACCAACCTGATGGCAAGTCCCCCCTTTTTTTACCTTGGTTGTGATCCCAAGCTCCCAGATACAACTAATAAAAGCATCTGCGATGTTGTCTCCAGAATGAGGGCCAGCAAGTTTGACGAAGTCAAGGGTGAGAGATTTAAGCTGCCAATCGAGGTCAATCCAATGACCAGTAATGCCCAGAAACGAAATTGTATTGGGGAATATCCATGTGTCGATTGTAAACGAAATTTTGTCTGCTGAATTCTGCTTATTGAATGTAAGGTTAATTTGGTGAGCTCTTTTATATAATTCAGCTTGCAAAGGTCACCGTGCTGCCTTTATTTTACCTGAAGTGTCTGGCGGAGATTGTCATGCTCCTTCCTATAGACCTCCAGAACATCTTTGCGAATAGTATTGGCACTTGACAAATATAAATCATGCTTGAGGAGGCCAAAGATGCTATGCAATTGATCACTCTCGATGGTTGTGAATGGCTGGTCTGTATACACAATCCAGCGAATGAGCCGATTTCGAAATTCTGCTGAAGAGTATGGCTAAATATTTTTGATTAAATGGCGTTATTGGTACAGAAATGGTTGGGCAATCAGATAAACGTACCCACCACAGCTTGGATGTCGATTTTATTTGTCTCCGTGTTCTTTTTGATTTTGTCAGAGTGCTTGTCTTTTATGTGTCGATTCATGTTTGAGGTCGTACCACCAAGCATTTTGAACTTCTGGCTGGTGCAGTTTATGGGGGTGGATGAAACAATATCATGTGTGTGTCAAATGAGTCAATAGGTGCGTCTTAATTTTTTACCTACAATAATTACAAACAACATCATCTCCTATCTTAGCACAATGTTGCCAGATTTTGGAGTGAGGATTGCGTAGAAGGTGTGGAGCTATCAGGGATGTTTGACTTGAAGCATCATTGGTACTGTGAACTGTTGAAGACTGATCTGTCAACATGTGTGTTTGCGTGTTTGTGTGTGCATGTGTGTGTATTGTGTGTGTATTGTGTTGTGGACACATCTGGCATATGAGTCATGTAGAGGATTTGGATTGGAGGATTCAGTTGAAGGATTCGGATTCAGATTCGGATTGGAGGATTCGAATTGGAGGATTTGAATTGGAGGATTCGAATTGGAGGATTCAGATTGAGTGATTCAGATTGAGTGATTCGGATTGAGTGATTCGGATTGAGTGATTCGGATTGAGTGATTTGGATTGGGGTGGTTCGGATGGGTGATTCGGATGGGGCGATTCGGATGGGGCAATTTGGATTAATCCAAGTTGATTCGGATGGCTTCAGATTTGAGATTCGGATCAAACCATCATGTGATGAATCGAATCTGGATTTGATTCGAATTGACTCGTTCGGAGCACTAGTGGATATCCTCTGTTGTCTTGGTAGCTCTAATTTTCATATGTGGTAAGTTTTTCAATCTGTCCAACTAATCAGTCCAACTTAGAGCTGAGGTTTTGGATTTTGCTTGTCCTTTTTTCCTTCCTTGGCTGGCCTTCTTTCTTCAGATCTTTCTTATTCTTGAAGGAGTCCTTGTAGGGCTTTGACCAGGATATCTTCTTTATCTTCTTTCTCATCATGATTACTCCAGATAGTTCCTTGTCTGACATCAAAGAATCCTTGAGCTGTATCTACTTACTCTTCAGACCTTCTGATATCTAGAGTGCAGACATGCTGGGCAATGTTCAGAGGAATTCTATTCATAAAGGTCATTGGACATATGATGTCCTGGTTGGTGATATTGAATCTAATAGCATGCATTTACTTCTTTGTGAAGAAGGCTCTGGGTGATTCTCCAAGATTTATCTTCATCCCTATAATAGATTCTTGAGCCTTGTGACAGGTTTCATTACCTGCATACTTTTCAATGAGCCAGTGGACTATGGCCACATATTCTAGCTCATAAGACATTGCTACTTATGTCTGTCTTGCTAGTTCTATTTGCTGTTCAGTGGAAAATTCCTCTGGCTGGTTCTCTGAGCTGAGTCTTATAGATGGCAATTTCTCTTTCATCTGAGAGATTCCTCAGAGCTGCAATTCCTTTAATTCTATCAAGGAAATCTCTGGGGTCTTCCTCTGGGTATCCTGCAAAGGTTGGCAATAAGGTGGCCATTTTATCATCACTTTCTTCTGATTCTAGTTCTGGTTCAGATTCTAATTCTGATTTGCTTTCTGAGCTGCCACTGGAGATGGGGGTGCTTGGGTATCCTGAGAATGGTGTTCTGGACCTTGGACAAAGTGGAATGAGCCTAGGTATTCTTGTAGGAGTTACTTCCAACTCTGCAAGGGTTTGTGGTAAAGATTCTATTGGTGATATTGATAGAACTAGTATGAGGTATCTAGCTATAAGATCTTGGGCTTGTATAATAAGATCTTCTAGTTCTTGTGCAAGTTCTTTGAAATCTCCAACAGGGCCACCTGTGTTTTCTGGTTGATCTGGTTGGGGATTTCAGGCTGTACTACCTTCTGGTTCTGGTTGGGATCCTTCTGATACTGGGTAATTGGCAAGTCTTGAGGTAATTACTTCTCTTCCTGTCCAGATACTGGTAATAACTGGTTCTTCTATAGTGATAGAGATTGGGGTTGTATCAAATGTATCTAGTTTGACTGTGGGTTCTTATAAGCTGAAAAGTCATATCAATTTGAAATCTTCTCAGTTGAGCCCTCAAATGTAATGTGCCTGGCTCAATGGAGGCAAATTACAAGATTGGGGGTTGATATAGTTTGGCTTGAGCCCCAGTTACTTTGTCAAAAAGCAACAAAATATTCTTGGTATTTAGTGGTGTAATAGTCAAGCTGGATATTTGTGAGTGATTTCCTTATTGAGATGGTTCTCTGGGTGTAGTAGCAATTTATGTGTAAATGGATTTCCTTCTTAGATTAACTGGAAATTAGCAGAATTTGTGTATAGCATGAGCAGTTTCCTTATACATGCTGATCTGGCAATTTAGCAGGTTCCTTCTTGAGTAGTGATAATCTCTGTATGATAATCTCTGATAGTATAGCAATCTCCCAAATTATGTGATTTCTAGTAGATGGCTTGATTTAGTGTAGCTTCTCTGAAATGGCAGCTTACTGGGAATTATGCTGGCAGCAGATTCTTCTGTATCAGGCTCACTAAGAATAATGAATAACTCAGATGTCACAGATTCTTCTAAATTGAGCTCTTCTGGGAATAATAACTCAGATGACATGGATTCTTTTTAAATCAGTGGCTTCAACTAGGAAATAACTCAGACAGTGTGGATAACTTAGATATTGCAGATTCTTTCTGAATCAGCAGCTTCAACTGGGAATACAGATAACTCAAAAATGGCAGATAATGTAGATTCTCCTGAATTGGCAGATTTCTTGAAAATGGTGGCTTCAACTTAGAAAGGGTCTCTTGACAAAGTTATATTAAAGACTGGCTTCATTTGCATGATGGATCACTGTGAAGTTGCATCCAAAACTAGCTTGAGCAAGGTGGCTTTCTCTTAGGCAGTGGAAAAGGTGAAAATTTTCAAGCTTATCTGGCAAGTGAACCAAGAGTTTCTCTTCAAAACAGACTTATTCTTTGTATTGGAAAGTGGACCAGAGTGGGGAAATAAGCTCACAATTTCCTAATAGTGGCTGTAGAGTTTCTCTTAAAGTGTGGTAGGTAGACTTGTCTTTTGCTTCAATTTCAAACTAAGGTTTATTCACTCTTATCTCTGGGGTAATTTATATATTGTGGTTGCTATCTAGTTGCTAGGTGGCTAACTATAGATTTACTACTTCTGGTAATATTTGGGTGTATCCTCTGAGTACAGGTGTGTCTGCAGGACATGAGTATGTCTGTGGAACATAAGTATATCCTCCAGATATAGATATATCCTCAGGATACAGATATATAACTCTGATCTGGTATCTTGGTTAATTATAAGTATGGCAGACATGAGTAACTAGGCTACACTGGAAGTTACATCATGCTGGAAGTATGCTAATTATTCATATCATCTAGCTAAGTTATATAATTCAGATAGTATGTTTTGTGATATTATACTATATAAAACTCAGTTATATCTTTATTATAATGTCTTCTCAAGTTCATCATAATGAGAAATCTGCAGAATTTAGCAAAATATATAAATGTTATGTAACTATAGCTTAAAAGGTAAAATTGTACTGATTTTATATAAATTGTTATTATTTATAACTATAACTATAAGATATTGCCTTAAGTAATAATCCATAATATAAGATAAAGAAATAAAAAGTTCAAGACCAATCAAGAAGCTCAATGCAACTGGGTAAAATATAGTACAGGTTTAATCCAAATAGTGAATAATGAGTCTATCACTCATTGATTACTTCTATATATTAAGCTTTAAGCTTGAATTATAGTGCTCCAAATGAGTCAATTCAAATCAAATATGGATTCAATTTATTATATGACAGTTTGACCCAAATTTTAAACCCAAAATAATCCAAATAAACTCAGATTAATCTGAATTACTATATCTGAATTACTCTATCTAAACTACTTCATCCAAACTACTTCATCTGAATTACTTTATCCAAATCACTCTATCCAAATCACTTAATCTGAACTACTCAATCTGAACTACTTAATCTGAATTACTCAATCTAAATTACTTAATCTGAATTACTCAATCCAAATCATTCAATCCAAATTATCTAATCCAAATCCATTAATCTGAATTCTCTAATCTGAATTCTCTATATGATTCATATACTGAACATGTCCATACAAATATATATGAATGCAAATACACATACATGCAAACATACATATATGCAAACATATATACTGTAATGTGCCTGGCTCAAGGGAGGCCAATTACAAGATTGGGGGTTAATATAGTTTGGCTTGAGCCCCCAGTTACTTTATCAAAAAGCAATAAAATGTTCTAAGATTCCTAAGGTCCTTGGTGTTTAGCAGTATAATAGTCAATCTGGATACAGTAGTAGTCCCTCTGTTTGTATTGCAGTCAATTTATGCAGATTTCCTTATTGGGGCAGTTCTCTGGGTGTAGTGGTGATTTGTAAATGGGTTTCCTTCTTGGGTCAACTGGGAATTGGTAGAATTTTGTGTGTAGCATGAGTGGTTTCCTTCCTGGGTCAACTGGGAATGTCTCGATTTATGTAGTATGACAATCTCTGTGTGTGATGGTCTGGCAATTTAGCAGTTCTCCTTATGTGATTTCTGTATGACGATCTTGTGTAGTGCAGCAGGTTCCTTATGCGTGATGATCTGGCAATTTAGCAGTTTTCCTTCTTGGGTGATGGGCAATCTTTATGTAGTACAGCAGTTTCCAAAAGTATGCGATTTCTGGCAGATAACTTGATTTGGCTCACTGGGAATAAAGGATAGCATGGGTTCTTTCTGGGACAGTTTGCTGGGAATTATGGTGGTGGTGGATAACTCAATAACTCAGACTTCACTGGGAACAATGAATAACTTGGATGTTGTGAATTCTTTCTGAATCAGCAGCATCAACTGGGAATGTGGTAGATAACTTAGAAGCAGTGGATGATACAGATTCAGCTTCAACTGGGAATACTACTTGGATGGCATTAGTTCTTCCAAATCAGGCTCTTCTGGGAATGTGATGGCATAGATTTCTGGGAATGTGGGTAACTTGAAAGTGGCGGACTTCTTGGAAACAGCAGTGAAGTTCTTCCTTGAACTTGTTGGCAAACTTCAGGCTTATCTGGCAAGTAAACCAAAAACAGACTTGTTCTTTGTATTGGAAAGTGGACTGGAGTGGAAGAGAAGAGAACCAAGCTCACAACTTCTTAGCAGTGGCTTGTTGGCAGGTGTATCTCCTAAGTGTTGCAATCCTTCCTAGATCAAGTGGCTTTTGGCAAGTATTTCTCCTAAGTGTACCAGACAATTGACTTTTGCTTTGGTTTGTATTCAACTTTTTAGACTGAGGTTTATTCACTCTTGTCTCTGGGGTAATTTATACAAGTTAGTTACTATCTGGTTGCTACATGGCTAACTATAGATCTACTACTTATGGCAGGTGTACAGAGTCTGTATGGGTAAATAGACCCTTTATGATATGTCTGACTAATTATACAGATTCTGTAGCAATGGTTGCTGGTTACTATGCTGTGTACTCATGTTATCTTGACTAATTGTTCATGTCATCTGGCTAAGATATAATTCGGATAGTACATCTTGGTTTGTTACATTAGCCCTCACTGAAGGATAGTCTGTCCCAGACTGTTCTTCAGTCATCATCCCAATAAGCATAAGCTGCTTCTGCATCTATATCTGTTCTATCATCTTCATTGTCTGTACTAGGGTCACTCTATTCTATGGGGTCTTCTTCTTCTTCAGAGAATAGAATCTTGATGAAATTGATGATACTCAAATAGGTAACAGGGTTCATTCCTTAAATGTCATTCAGGGAGAACTGTGCTTGTATCAGAGCTGTGACATTTCGTTTATAGATGGTGTATAGTCTGTCTGCAGCAGTTGTGTCTCTTCGGGTCAGACCTGTGGTGTTCCTGATATAGGTCTGCTCTGGGGCCAGAAGGTTCTGCAATTGTTCACTAATTGCATAGTAGGCCTGCAGTTGGTGGACTTATAGTAGGCATCTGGCCAAGGTGAGATTTTCTTAGTGAACTTAGAACTTCTAGAGGGGGTTTCCATTGGCTTTGCCTAATTGAGGTAGAGGAACTGGTAGGGCCTGGAAGGAGCTGAGGACTAATGTCTGGAGGTGCTGATCAATCCTTTGGCTCATGATGCAGGGGAAAATATAGTTTGAGGCAATTGATATGTACTGGTGTTCTCAGGGTTCATCCATCCATGCTTCTTAAATAGATGCTAGTTCCCCTGATATTGTATATAAGATAAGGTCCTTCCCATTTGGGTTCCAGTTTAGCAGCAAAATTTGTTTCAATTATGCTTCTCCAAACTAGTACTTGATCTCTAATCTTGATCTCCTGATCCTTCTGTTTTTGGTTATAGTACTTCTTTAGTCTTTCTTGGGCTTTGATAATCTATCCTCGGGCCTGATTACATAACTATTCTGTCTTCTTGAGGAGGTCTCCAAGATTCTCATGGTCAGCAGTTCTGGTTTTCTTGGTAAACATCATTTCGAATGGCTTTTGTTTGGTGGAGACAGCAGGGGTGTTTCAAATTTCCCATAGGATCTCAGGTAAGCAGAGGTCCCAATTAGTAGGATTGACTCAGGCAAGTTCTTTCTTGATGGTCTGGTTCATTCTTTCTATCATGCCATT
Source organism: Jimgerdemannia flammicorona (assembly GCA_003990745.1). Lineage (NCBI taxonomy): Eukaryota > Fungi > Mucoromycota > Endogonomycetes > Endogonales > Endogonaceae > Jimgerdemannia > Jimgerdemannia flammicorona. The sequence goes on along the minus strand of RBNI01000309.1, from coordinate 25,017 downwards.
GGTCTGAGGGTGGTATGATGTGGTCCTTTTGAGGTGGATCTTGTGAATTTGGGCATAACTTATGATTATATTGTTGATGAATTCTGTGCCTTGGTCAGAGATAAGTTCTCCTGAGAGTCCATATCTGAGTGTGAGTCCATAGAGGAGGCCTACAATGGTTAAGGCATCTGTGATTTCCATTGGAAAAGCCTCAGGCCACTTGGTCAGATGTTCTACAAATACAAGGATATATTTGTTTCTTTTTGATGTAACTAGTAGAGGTCCAATTACATCTACTCTCCATCTCTGAAAGATGTAAGTGGGTGGGAGAATTGGTTGCAAAGGGGCTTGATAATTCTTCTTTCCTTAGTACTTCTGACAAGTGTCACATTTCTGGATAATGTCTCAGACTTGGGTTCTGAGGTGGGGCCAGTGTTGATACAGTTTTCAAATCTTGTCTTCTGTACTTGTCTGTCCTTAGTGGGCTTTCTGATGTTCTTTTCGGATGAGATCTTCTTGTGCCTTGATGGTCTGAGGAGCCTCCTTTAGAGTGTAGTTCCTTGGGACACCCTTCTTCTGATTCATTGGGGTTGACAGGAAAGTACATCAATATTTTTGTGGACTTTCCCTGCTTTGTGAATGATGGTGATTTTGTAATCCTGAAGGATGAGGATCCAGCAGACTAGGATTCCAGTGGGTTCCTTGCAGTTGAATAGCCATTTGAGGGCTGCATGGTCTGTGATCAGGGTGAACCTTTTTCTAATGAGGTAATGTTTGAACAGGGTGACTGCCCATATGACTGCAAGGCATTCTAGTTTGGTGCTACCATAGTTCATCTGCTGCTGATTGGTAGCTCTGCTTGCATAAGCTATTATATGGTGCTGTTGATCAGGTCCTTCTTGGGCCAGAACTGCCCTGAGGCTATCTTTAGAAGCATCTATATACAAGATGAATGGCTTCTGTAGATTGGGGCACACAAGGATGGGTGCTATAGTCATGCAGTTCTTGAGTTCTCTGAAGGCTTTTTCTTGTATTTCTGTCCATTTAAATGGCACTCCTTTCTTGAGAAGGATTTGGATTGGGGCAGTGATTTGGGGAAAGTCTTTGATAAGCCTTCTGTAGTAGGATACTAGCATCAGGAATGATAGTGTTTCCTTTGGGGTTTTGGGTACTGATCAATTGTTGATCTTCTCAGTTTTCTTTGGGTCTGCATGGGTTCCTTCTTTTGAAACTATGAATCCAAGGAATTCAAGTTTCTGTTTCCCAAAGTAGTATTTCTTTACATTCAGCCTCAAGTGGTTCTTTCAGGTGAGCTTGAAGAATTCCTCTAGGTAGTGCAGGTGTTCTTCGAAATTAGCTGAATAGATGTTGGAATCATCCATGTATACAATCAGGCAGTGGTGGGTCAAGGGGGCATAGACAGAATTCATCATCCTCTGGAAGGTGGGGGGTGTATTGCAAAGTCCAAAGGGCATTCAGAGGTACTCAAATAGTTTTCCTAGAGCAAGGAAGGCTGTCTTTTGAATGTCCTTGGGGTCCATGGGGATCTTGTGGAATCCTGTGAAGAGGTCCATACTGCTGAAGTATCTGGCATCTTGTAACTGATCCAAGAGGTCATCAATTCTGAGCAGAGGATAGGTATCCTTTTTGGTGACCGAATTGAGTTTTCTATAATCCACACAGAGTCTCCATCCTCCTTTCTTTGGTACAATAAGTATAGGGCTGGCCCAGGGGCTGGTAGAGGGTTAGATGACCCCATTGTCTAAGAGTTCTTGAATGTACTCCTTTTTGAATGTTTTCAAGTGATGGGATATTCTATAGGATTTCTACCGGATGGGTGTTGCATTTCCTATATTTATGCTGTGGTGATATGATGGATTGTATGGCAGGTTGCCATAATTGATAGTGAAGATATCTTGATATTTGTTGAGAAGTTCTACTAGTTGTTGCTGTTGTTGAGGTGTCAATTCTTCTCCAATATTGATGGAAGGCTTCACTGTCTCCTGGGTCGCAGAGGGGCCTTTCCTTTCTTCTGGAACATTTTTCTGTTTCTAGATAGGTTTAGTTTATAAACTTCTCTATGAGTTCAGTTGAGAAAAAGTACCAGATATCTTATGATGGTTCCTTTTGGCAAGATGATGGTTTCCCAACTCTGGTTGGTTGCTCAGGAGTGTACTGGATTCATCTTATCAGAGAATGTATATCCCTCTATGTCCAGGTGGGGAATATCTTCCTTGGGTTTAAAGAAAAGGTTTCAGGGGTCGGGTGGTGCAAAGATTTCAAAGGTTGTTTGTTCTTCAGGCTCCAGGATAAGATTCTTGTTTAGTCTAACTGGTTGCTGGTACACTTGCTGGGGAACATTCCTCTTGAGGTGGTTGACTTGAAGGAGGTGTACTTCTTTCTTGTCTGAACTTCCAAATCCTTTAGCTTGCCTTGTTCCTTCAGTTAGTTCAGAGACTTCTTCCAATTGTGGAGTTTTGACCTTCATGAAGACTGCTTGGGCAATCTTCTATTCTCTAATGATTCGGTGCTATTCTGCACTACTGTTGTATAAGATAACCTTGATTTCGCCTGTATATCCTGAGTCAATGGTTCCTTCTTCTACAGTTATTCCTTGTCTGGCAAGTCCAGACCTTTAGGTCAGTTGGATGTAAGATCCTTGGGGTGGCTGTATGACTAATCCAGTTCTGATTATGAAGGTTTTTCCAGACTTGATAGATTCATCCTCCAGACTGTGAAGATCATATCCTACATCCTCTAGGTGGGCTTTGGTCAGGGGCTTGGCCTTGGGGTGCAGCAGGGCATACTGAGCAATATCCTTACTAAGTTCGGGCTTTCCTAAGGCTGAGGCTCTGCTAGCAGAGAGTCTTCAAGCTCTAAGGTTGAGGTGTGGCCATCTGGCTCCAGTAGAGGGGTCTCAGAGATAATTGATTCCCCTTCTTCCTGTAGGGTCTAGGGCTTCCATGAAATTGGTAGCATCTTCTGCCTATCCTTAGTGGGTTGCATGTCTGATTAGAGCTAGGATGTCTTCTCCTAAATTGTAGATCTTGAGGATTCTTCTTCCTGGCTTCTTGGTTTAGCTTTTTTGGATCTGGCCTCTGTTGTCTCCTCTCTTTAAAGTATGGACTACAATATCATGGCTGAGATGGATCTTCTGATACCTGCAATCTCGGCAGTCTGAGTGTCTTCCATAGTTGCAATATCCTATTGCTTGGAAATTATGTTCTTGATTATTGATCTCTTGTTGTCTTAGGAATCGGTACCCATCTTGATCATAAGTTGGGGGAAGGGTAGATAAGGGGTATATTTCTGTTTGGGTAAAGAAGTCTTGTCCTCTAAATCAACTTTGTAACCTTATAGTAACTTCTTGAAAGGTGGTTGAATGTGTAAGTGTAGTTGGGGGTTCTGGTCTCTGAGGTCTCTGTCTCTCCTATTGGTCTAGTAAATGGCACTGATAGCAGTAGTCTCAGGGAGAGTGGAAGACCATTTGGTGTGGACATCTTCCTAGCCAAAAAGTCTTCTCTTGGTGGGTTTCTTTTTTAGGAATAATGGTTATTATACTGGGTCCTTCTTCTATATTCCAAGGGTCATTGTCCTTGAGTGGTGTCCATTGAGGGTCATCCCAGGGAATGAGTTCAGAGACTTCTTCCTCCTTGGGTACTTCTTGTTCAGGAACTTCTTGGTCAGAAGTTTCTTCTTTCTCAGATGATTCTTGACCCCCAGATTGCTTGTACTTCTGTAGTTCTGGTTGCAAGTATTTCTGGAACATGTCTGTATTTCTTCTTTTTCCTTCTACATTCTGGGTAGGCTGTGCTGGGCGATTTTCTTATTCCCATGATCTTGGAGAAGTGCTCAGGACACTTGTATCTCTTGAGGCATATAGGGCATCCTTTGGCTTCTCCTGCAATGGCTCCAATGGTGATAGGGATGGTGTTCTTGACCCACACATTGTCTTCTGGCCTGTCATCCACCAAGTTAATCCAGGGATTGAGTCTGGGATCATTTCCATCTTCAGATTCTTCCTCTTCTTCTGTGGTAGTTTCTTCACTACTGGTGTATTCTTCTTGGATAGTGATCTTCTTCTTCTTTTTTGATTGCTCATAGCTAGTCACCTTGACTCTGTACTTCTTGCCTCAGTAGTCAAACTTGAGTACTTGTTGACCAATATTAACAACTGTATTCATTTCCTTCATCTAGTTGGTGCCAAGAATTATATCATAGGTGACAGCTTCAGTGACAACAGCTTTCGGGATGGAGAACTGAATGTGTCCAAGGGAGATGGTGATGTTTTATACTTCTCCAAGGGGTTGAGTTTGGGCTCCATCTGCTACTATGATGCTGAGATTGAATGGTCCATCAATGGGCCATTGGAGGGTGTCCAAGAATCATTTGGCAATGATACAGATAGCTGCTCCTGTATCTATGAGGATTTTCACTTTTTGTCCTCCAATATCTCCATACAAGTAGGTGCTGACATGTCTTTCAGCTGCTTGGACAGGGATGGAAGCTGGTTCTTGCTGTGGGATTGGGACTTGGCCAGTGCTAGACCTGGTGGTTCTCAGCAATTTATTTCAGACTCCAGCTGGTGTTAGTTGCAGGAACTGCAGGAGAGGGACTTCCATCTTGGTCTCTTGAATCTTCTGCCAGGCTTCATTGTAAATGTCTCTGGGCATGGTCTTCAGAGTGTACTTCTTCTTGGGCTTTAGAGCAGCAGGTTCCCATTCTTTTTGTTCCATTTCCTTATCTTCTGGTGGCAACTCATTTGTCTTGGGAACAAAAGGTGAGGGGGTTCAAGGAGGTATTTCTACCTGCTCCTCTTTATGTTCTTCATTATCTTCTTGGATAATTCTTCTGCTGATGTTTCTGGATGGCCTTCCCACAGGTCTCTTCCTTTTCTCTGCTGGGTAAACTGTTTTTTGGGAGGTGACCTTGGTAGGATATAAGTCTAGATCACTATAGTCTTCACTATTACTTACTTCCTCAAAATCTTTCACAGGATGGGCTTCAGTCCTCTTGTACTGAGTGTCATTCCTTCAGTTTGGTGGTTCTGAGTTCCTTTGGTCACTTCTTTTGTTGTCACATTCAGTGGCATAGTGTCCAAATTGTCCACAGTAGAAGCATTGGACTTGGGCTCTGTCTCAGACAGGGTATCTTCTTTCTTCTTGCTGATAACTCCTGTTATCTCTGGGTGGATAACCTTGACTCCTCTGCAGTGGGTACCCTCTATTGTCTTGATAGCTCCAATTTTCATGTGTAGTGAGTTTTTCAATCTGTCTAACCAATCAGTCCAACTTGGAGCTGAGGTCTTGGATTTCACTCCTGTTCTTTTTTCCTTCCTTGGCTGGCCTTCTTTCTTCAGATCTTTCTTGTCCTTGAAGGAGTCCTTGTAGGGCTTTGAACAGGATGTCTTCTTTCTCTTCTTTCTTATCATGATCACTCCAGGTAGTTTCTTGTCTGACATTAAAGAATCCTTGGGCTGCATCTACTTACTCTTTGGACCTTCTAATGTCTAGGGTGCAAACATGCTGGGCAATTTTTGGGGGAATTCCATTCATAAAGATCATTGGACCAATGATGTCCTGATTGGTGGCATTGAACCCAGCAGTATGCATTCTCTTCTGGATTCTTATAAAGAAGGCTCTGGGTGATTCTCTGAGATTCTTCTTCATCTCCATGATAAATTCCTGAGCCTTGTGGCAGGTTTCATTTTTTTTTTTTTTTTTTTTTTTATAGTCACTTGGACTCCCTTTATTAACTGATGTCTATAGTAATATTGATACAGCTGAAGCCCTCAACCTATCCCACAGGGACCCCCCCACTCTCTAGTTTCTACAAATGATACCCCATCCACCTTCACCACAATTCTACCCCCACTCTTCTCTACAATCCTCCTTACTAGTCTCTTACATCTGCCCCCCTTGGGGCTCCATCCAATCCACCATACCTTGAAGAGCTCGAGCATCAGCTCCTCCCACCTCACTACTCTCAGTCTCACTGGCCACCGGGGGCCCTCCTCAAAGATGCTCTGCCAGTGTTCTGCGAGCCCCACCCATATTGTGATGGTCCAACCAACCATCAGCCACTCATTCCCCACCCCCCCCACCAGTCTTGACTGCAGTGCTGCCCACTGCCCACCCACCCCAGGGTCTGGTGCCGATACTCCCAACCTCTCCCCAACTATCTTCCAAAAATTCTCCATACTCTCGCACTCCCCCAGCCAATGTTCAGGAGTCTGCACCACCCCTCCCTCCTACCCTACATTAAAGCACTCCTCAGTCAAAGACCCCACTGTCTACCAGATGGCCTGCCCTAAAGTTTAGCATCACATTTTGACACAACAGTCTCCACCATGCTATCCAGAGTTTTGGCAGGAGCCACCTCGATACAACCTTGATCTATGACCAGACGTCTGCCCAGTCCCACCTCTCTCCAATCCCAGCCCCTTGCCAGGTCTCCGGCCAAAGATCCTGCCCCAGACCCCTAAGGCACTCCATGCCCTCCTCTAAGCAGAAGTCCTCGACCAGATTCCCTCCCAACAAGAGTCTGTCCCACCTCCACATCTCCAGACCCCAGTCCTCATTCCCTTCAGTACCTTGCCAATGGATCCCAATGCAATGGGCCCCATCTACCACTCCCCACCAGAATCCTTTATATCTCATCCTCTGGCTACTATCCAAGGCCACCAAGGACAGTAAATCACCTGAGCTACCCCATGGCGACACCCTTGCCTCCCACAAATGCTGCATAAGGGGCACCCATTCTCCTCCTCTCAACTCACTGGCCCTCTTCATCCACCACACCCTCAAGCAGAGTAGCCTCTAGGAAAAGTCCACCAGGCCAAGTCCTCCACAATCCACCAGAAGTGCTAGTACTTCCCAACCAATCTGACTCTGGCATCCAGTCCAGAGCCAAGAGCAGGCTATCTTGAGAAGCCTTTTAATCATCTACTTAGGGAAGTCCAAATGGTAGCCCAGATACCAAAGCTTCGGCATCCAATACACATTCAGAACAGTTACCCTTCCTGCCAGTGACACCTGTCTACCACCCCAGCTCATCAGTACTTTCCTCCATTCTATCAGCTTGCACTCCCACCACTCCTTGGGAAGTAAAGAACCATACACTGAGAAGTAGATACCCAAGTACCATACCACTCCTCTAGCTGGGACAATTGTTCCAATGATGTCCCCACCTATGACCCCTTCCCCAAGGACTATTGTCTCATACTTGTGCCAGTTGAGTTTCGCTCCAGAGCACCTCTCATACCACTCAACTGTCTCCTTGAGTATAGCCACATCTGCCACTGAGCCCAACCCAACCACCATATCATCTGCAAAGGCCCCCACCTTCTAATTAATACCCAAGATATTCAGTCTACCAACTCTGCACCAGATCCAATCCAACAATGGCTCCAGGGTGAAGGCATAAAGGATAGGTGACAGCAGATCCCCCTGAGGCACCCCTCTCCCCAAGGGAAAAGAGGCCCCCCTGTGTCCATTCACCAGAATCGCAGCCCTACTTCCTTCCAGTAATCCAATAAGTGACTGACACATGCCTACTGATACCCCAATGCACTCCAGTACCTTCTCCAACCATACTCTCCAGACCCTATCATAGGCCTTCTCCTGGTCCAGGAAGACCAAGCGGCTATTCACCCCTGCAGCCCTAGCACCTTCAATGACACCATGAACCTATGCTGTACCATCCTGAATCAGTCGGCCTCCCACAAAGCCTCATTGCTCCTTCCCTAGCACCTGTTGGGCCATACCCTGTAGCCTCACCACTAGGATTTTGGTGACCAGCTTGCAGTCCATATCCAGCAGCATAATTGGCCTCCAGTTCTTCCAGTCCTCCTTATACCCTTTGTCCTTATACAGTAGAGACACCAGCCCTAACTGCCACCCTCCAATCCACTCCTCAGTACTGATGACCTCATCACACATCAGCAACATCTCCTCCAGAACCTCCTCCACAGATGCCATATGTTTCCAAAAGTCCCAGGGCAAACCATTCTCCCCAGGCACTATTCCCAGGGTTGTTGATGTCAGAACTCGAAGGATCTCCTCTCCCAAAACTGGTTGGCCAAGATCCCACAACTGTTGAGATTACAGATTACAACTCGATATAGATAATTTATGACACAGTGGCATTGGGGTGACATCATCAACAAATATGTAAAAGTGCATTACTTGAGTGATCAATAAATATCTCTCTTTTCCTCTCTCCTATTCCTCCTAAAATTCACAACAAAGGTTATGAGCCCCGGTTAGCAGATAATACACACCTCTTTAGTATACGCTATACTACAATGTATGAAGATGTCGACCCCAGGAAGCCCAAGCTCAAGTGTTGCAGCACTAAGCCCAGCAAGTAATACAAGTGGAGTGGGTACTGGTGTGGGTACTACAGTCCCTCTGGTGGGTGCCCCAGTGATTGCTCCAGTGGCGGCTACGACGACAAGAAGGATGATTCCTGTCTTCAACAGTAAGGATTACACCATATGGGCATACCATATGAGGAACCTCTTGGAGGAATGTGGTCGAGAGAACTATTGGAAGCCACAGGCATAAATAATGAGATACAACCCAGCGAAGGATCGCAAGACGTTGAGGGAGATCATGTTCACTCTATCAAATGAGCAAATGAAACTTGTTATGGACACTATGACAGTGAATGAAGCCTGAGAGACCCTATGCGACTATCATCAACAAGCATCTGTGTCCAACAGATTCCACCTGAAGAGACAATTATTTACCCTATGGATGAAGCCCAAGGAGAGCATTCAGGAATATGCCAACTGCATCAACAATCTGACGAATCAGGTGAATTCTCTTTCTATGCCAGTGGACCTCATCAGGGAGGAAAACAAGGTCCTGGCTCTTATACAAGGCCTCCCAGATGCATATAATATGGTCATATCTACTATGCGAGAATCCAATAAGCTTTTGGACTATAAGCACGTCATCATGAGCCTATTAAATGATGAATCGAGGCAGAATAATGGCACAAATGAAGACTACAATGAGAAAGCATTCTATGGCACACATGGTCAAGGTAAAGAGAAGCAAGGCAAAGGACAAGGACAATGAGATGGTTAACACACCAAATTCGGTGGTAAGTGCTTCTACTGTGATAAGCCTGGACATCATGTCCAAGACTGCAATCTAAATAAGAAAGAAAAGGGAGACCAACATAGTCAGGCGAACATCATGGACACCAACAATCAGAGCAGTGACGGGATGTTCTTTGTAGAGGTGGAGAGCTGCCAACATGCAAATGTAAGCATAAGTGCTAACATGTGCAGTGAAGAAGTTTGGCTCATAGATTCCAGCGCAACATAATATATGATGGCACACCATGAATGGTTCTCTATGTACAAGAAGTTTGAGCATCCTATACCTATCAAACTAGGTGATAAGAATGTAATCTATGCTCAGGGCAAAGGAAATGTCAGAATACACCTGCACAGAAAGGTCAAAGAACCCTCAGGCACCTTTGCAGACATACTATATACTCTGGATATAGGCAAAAATCTCTTCTCGATAGGACGAATGATGGCCTGAGGAGATAAAGGAGTAAATATACGTCTGAATGGAGTAACAGTAATCAATCTAAAGAACAATAAGAAATTAATATATGCATTGAAAAGAGGGAATCTTTATACAATTGATGGCATGCCGAATGGTACATTGGCATACTCCACAATGACAAACGACACTTGGCGTATATGGCACAAATGGTTAGGACACATCGGTCAGACAAGCTTAGAACAGATGATGAGGAATAGCTCGGTGAAAGGATTGCCAAACTGTACATCTCTGAACTTCTTTTGTGATAACTGTGTGGCGAATAAGGCTTCTCAGAAGTCTTTTCAGGAACAGACAAAACGAGTGAGCGGCATACTCGATCTTATACATATAGACATCTGCAGTCCCATGCATACATCATCACATTCCGAGAAGAAGTATTTTATTACTTTCATCAATGATTACACTCGTAAGGCCCACGTGTACTTCCTCTCAGCAAAGAGCAAAGTATTCAAGAAATTCAAAGAATTCAAGGTGAGTATAGAGAACGATAAAAAATGTCGGATAGGGATACTATGCTCAGATAATGGGACAGAATATGTAAATAAGTCTTTTAAACAATTCTTAAAAGAGCATGGAATACAACATACTAGAACAGCTTCCTATACTCTGCAACAAAACGGCGTGGCAGAACAGTTCAATCAAATGATCATCGAGATGGCCCGAATGATGATGAATGCAGCTGGTTTGCCACAATCCTTCTGGGCCGAAGCATTGAACATGGCAGTGTATATATGTAATTGATGCATTTCTTGAGCCTTAAGTAAAGAAAGTGATGTACAGTTTAAGGATGATAACCTTACACCTGAAGAACTGTGGAGCAGATCCAAGCCCGACGTCTCGCACTTACGGACATTCAGAAGCAAGGCTTACATATTGGATAAAGGTGGAAATAGAGGAAAATTCGAGCCTAAGATAGATAAGCATATATTCCTTGGATACGACAGATCAGCATATAGGTTGTGGAATATGCAAAAGCACAGTATAGTCATCTCTTGCAACATTCAGTTCAAAGAGAAAGCAAAGGAAATTTGCGTGGAAATTCCTATACCTGTAATCAATCCAACAGTGAGTGGAACTACACTGACAGTGTGCACGAAAACTACACCAACAATTCCAGCAACAATGGTACAACCTATACCAATGAGATCAATGGTACAAGTACCTACGAAAACCCCTGAATCGAGAATTATGGAGATTTCAGATAATGAAGAGGATATCTCTCTGAAGGGCAAGAAAAAGTGCAAGTCTGGGATGGACAATGAAGTCCAAGCGGATCTGGGAAGTTACTGGGACCCACCCAAGTCATCTTGTTACAAATAACATCACATGAACAATGCCTGTGAATGCGCTTACATAGTAATGACTGGTGAGCTGGCATACTATGATGAAGCCATTCATTCGAATGATAAAAAGGAGTGGAAAAAGGCTATGGACGAGGAGTATAACTCACTCATCGAGAATGACATGTGGGACTTGGTCCCTCTTCTGGCAAATTGACAAGCCATAGGATCCCAATGGGTGTATAAAATCAAGCGTGATAGCAATGGTGGCATAGAGCGATACAAGGCCTGATTTGTGGCAAAGGGGTATTCACAAGACTTTGGGGTCGACTATGACGAGACCTTTTCCCCGGTATTTAAGCTTACTTCGCTTAGAATACTTCTTGTGATTGGAGCCAAGTACAACTATAAGATACATCAAATGGATATTAAGACAGCCTTCCTAAATGGAGACGTGGATACCAAACTATACGTTCTTCAACCACAAGGATATGAACTCTATGACAATGAGAAGGAGTTAGTATGCAGACTACGCAAAGGTCTCTATGGTATAAAACAGGCAGTGAGGCTATAGAATCAAAAGATCGATGATTATCTCATAGAAGAGAATGGGTTCAAACGATGCAAAGCAGACCCATGCATATATACTTGTCATACATCCTCAGGAACAGTATACCTAGGAATTTGGGTCGATGATATAATTCTGGTTGGAATGACAAATGAGATTAACAAAGTAAAGGCGGCACTATGCAAGAAGTTCAAAATGACAGATCTGGGTGACATATCTTTCCTTTTGGAGATATCCATCATATGTGACAGGAGTGCGTGTACTATATACCTAAGCCAAGAAGTCTACATTCAGACAATACTCAAGCAGTTTGGCATGAGTAAGTGTAAGCCAGTCGGAACACCGATGGAGATGTCTGTGAGATTAAAGAAGTCCAATACACCTAATGACAATAATATTCCCTATTGACAAGTAGTAGAATCCCTTATATATCTGATGCTTGGGATGAGACCTGACCTATCATATGCAATCAACAAAGTGGCACAATATGCATCATGCTATGATAACTCGCATTAGATGGCAATCAAGTACATATTTAGGTACATTAAAGGCACAAAGAGCTATACGCTCAATCTGGGTGATAAGGGAGTAAGTGGGAGTACCGTTATGGTAAGCCTTTCCAGCACATGTGACACTGATTGGGCTGGAGACTTAGATGACAGAAGGTCTATGACAGGATACTTCTTCTATCTCGATAATGGTGGAGCCATTTCATGGCAAACTCATAAGCAATCATCAGTGGCGATGTCATCTATATAAGCAGAATATCAAGCATTGTTAATGGCAACGAAGGAGGCCATCTGGCTTTGTGAACTACTAAGGGATCTGGGATTCACTCAAGGATCTATGACTATATGACAGGACAACCAATCCACCATTGCTTTGGCAAAGAACCCTATACATCATGCAGGACCAAGCATATTGATATACAGTACCATTACATATAAGAGTGCATTGAAAACGAGGCTATACGCCTGCTATATATCCCTATGGAGCAAATGGTGGCAGATTTACTGACGAAGGCCCTTCCAAAGGCAAAGTTCAATTTTTGTGTGCAAGGAATGGGTGTAACAACGAGTGACAAGCAGTTAATGGCGAATGATAGGTAAAAATAAATATTATGGTGAAACGACGGGTAGAATGAATGTTATGGCAAATATTTGTGATGGAAACCTATAACATTGCTCAGGATTTCTATTTTTCACTACTTCTCTTACCTATTTTTATGCTTATAAGCAGGGAATTTCAACCTTTTTCGGTCATCTAGATAGCATCCCTTGGTAATGTTTTGTTTTGCTTAGCTGTAGCTGGAGATTGATCAGTTTCATTTGTATTCTTTATCTTGTTGAGCGGGAGTGTTGAGATTACAGGTTACAACTCGATATAGATAATTTGTGGTACAGTGGTATTGAGGTGACATCATCAACAAACACATAAAAGCACATTACTTGAGTGATCAATAAATATCTCTCTCTTTTCCTCTCTCCTATTCCTCCTAAAATTCACAACACCAACCCTGCTGCAGGATTCAGGTGCCACTCTTCCAGATGCTGCTCAATGTCCTGTGCCTCCTCCCCTCCCTCCTCTTCACTCCAGAGGTTACTCTAGCAGGTGCTCAGCTGGCCAATGATCCCCTGCACACCTGATACCATCTCTTCCTCATTGTTGAGAACTCCTTCCCACCGGTATCTTGCTCCTCTAGCCTGAAGGAGACAGGACAAAAACCTTGTGGGCCTTTCCCCTTCTTCCAATCCCTGCCACTATAACCTTGCCACCATAGCCTGAGCCTGCACTGCTTTCTCCTTCCTCAACAGATCCTGCAGCTCCACCACTTCCAGCTTAGCCTGCTTAGTCTTTCAGTCCAATACCTCCTCCTCCTCCAGTAGCCCAGCCCAATTCAGAAGTATTCTCTCTAGTCTCCTATATGCCCATCAGACCTGTCTTCTCTACAGAGTATCTCGCTCCTTCCCCACTTCCCCCCAGTACCTCTGAGCTTCGGATTTCAGTCTATGCCACCTATCTCCAATCCTCATCCCAGCTCTCCTCTAATTATTAACCTTGGACCATACCTCTATCACCCATGTATTCCACAGGTCCATCTCATCCAGCAGCAAAGAGTTCAGGCACCAATGTCCAGGCCCCTCTCTGCTCCCTCCAAACCTCCCGCCACCCCGAATTCCCCAGTGATCTGACCAAGGGCACCACTCGACCTCCATTGTCTCCCAAACTGTATTACCCCAACACTCAGCAGTTAGAATCTAATCAATCCTAGTACCAAGTCCTCCCACCCAGTGAGTATATAGACATTGATCCCCATCCTGAAGTCTCATGGCATCCACCAGTAAGCTGAGTCTCTCTACCTCTTCCCAGTCCTCCAATCCCCCACTCCTTCCTGCCATACCCCTTCCCCCATCAGTTCTGTCCAGCCTACTCTCCCATACTATATTAAAATCACCCCCCAGACAGTCCACCCCAGCCTTAACCAAGAGCTCAGAATCTCGTAGATCTCCAATCCATGCCACTTGGGTCCCCCTCTCAGCCAGGCAATAATAAGATCCCACCACAATTGGTTCCATCCAGGCCTCCACCATGTCCCCCACACTAATCTACTACCTCAATATCCAGTGTCTGCAATGTCCCCTTTTCCCTTCCTAACCAGGATTCCCACTTTACCCTGCCAAACTGCTACCCCACCCCACTCTCTTGTCCATTCCAGGCCATCTTCCTCCCCCTCACACTATACATCTTGAAGTAAGAAAAGATCTGTCTCCAGTTTCTTCAGCCATCCAAAATCATATATCACCTCCCAGTCCCCCTGAGCCCATTGATGTTCAAAGAAAAAATGTTAGTTGTATTATTCATAGTGAAATATTTGAGAGTGTTAATATCTCTACATCTACAATTCCATACTCACTTCCTCTCCAGCCAGATCCAGGTTCCATTCTGCCATAATCTCATTTTCCACATTTTGCTGTTCATCCAGAGCTGCCAACAATTCTGCACAGTCCTCACCATCCACTATCTCTATTGATGCCCAGTGCTCCTCGCATACCACCTGCCACTTTGCCAATCTCTTCCACGGCCCCCACAGATATGCTGCCCTTTCATTGGCAATACCCAAGAGTGTTGCCTCCCTTGCCTCAGTGACCTCATAGTCCTCCGCCTCCAGAAGAGCTGCCATCATCTCATCTCTCAACTTCCTCATGACCTCCTCCCCTCGCAGTACTCACCCCCAGAATTCCTCACTGATCACTTGAAAATTGATCTCTCTCAGTTCCTTGGCTGCCATATTTTGCAGTGCCCTCAACAGCCACTTCTCTCCCCCAACTACCTCCACTGCCTGGGCCAAATATTCCTCTCTCTCCTTCCTCTCCTCAGTCTGTACAGACTCATCCCAACCATCCTCTGACACATCCTCCAACTCCCCCTCTCCCACCTCAGAAACACCATACTGGATCTGATTATCATCCACCATTGCTGTATCCACTACTACCTCCTCCGGCCCCTGTCCCCCACTCTCCTTCATCTTCTCCCCTTGCTGCCCAGTCTCTGCCCAGATGCTAGCGCTTGCTCCAGCACCCTCCTCCATAGCCCCTGCCTTTTGACCCTCATCCAAACTGGCCAGCAAATTCTTCTGCAGCTGTCTCCCCTTTGCCTTCTCCCAGAGCACCTTGTCCATTTGCACCTTCCTGCCCTCGATCACCTCCACTACTATCCTAGCCTCATAAGCCCTCCAAGCCCTTTGCCTCTTCTCCACCACCCCTGCCAGGTCCTCAAGTGCCTCCAGCAGGTCCTCCTCATCTTCCTCTAACCCCTTCACCCTCAATACCTTGCACTCTACTGGGCCCCACTTCAGTGCCACTGGCCAGTCCCTAGCCTTTCTGGTATTCTCCATCCCAAATAGCCTCAACTGGAAATCCACATCTCCTGTCCTGAGCTCAGTCCCCTCCCATACCCTGAACCCAATGTCGACCACCTTGCCGTACTCCTTCACCACATCCGTGACCAGCTTCCTCACCTCCTCCTTCTTCACTGTCGGTATATCTGCAATCACCAGATGAACTACTCAGAGATCCCAACGCATACACCTCACCATTGGTACCAAAATCCCTCCAACCACCACACTCTTCTCCACTACCTCCAGTAACAAACCCTTCTCTTCAAACCCCACCTCGACTGTCTCCAGCTTCTTCAAGAACTTAACTGAGGCTGTACCTTTCGCCTCACTAGCGAGCAGCCCCAGCACCATCTTTGCCATCACCACCAAGTCATGGAAGCACAGCGTGATGGCGAATTCCAATCTAGATTTCTTGAGTAACAGGGCTGCCATGAGGCCCATCACACCATCAGCCAGGTCCCCAGGTCTTGTGCCACTCCCCTGTCCAGGTCCCCCATCAGCTGTCACATCTGGATTTTTTTCCAGATTGCCTGTCACACTGCCATCAGCAGTTACTGCCTCAGCCACCACACCTCCAGCCCCACTACACTGACCCCCCAGTGGAGAGACCTCCTTGCCTCTTATGGTAGCAGATGCCTTCCCCAGCTCTAGCCAGTCATCTAGCCCAGTCACCAGCTTTCCCATCCTGACTTTATCTACAAAGATCATCCTCTCTCCCCCCTGCAGCCTTGCACCTCCTCTGCCACCACCCCTGGCCCCGCGTCCTCTCATCAAAGCACCCGGCATGCCAATACCAGTATCTCAACCCCCCCCACATGTTGCCAGTCAAAGGCACTGGGGCCCCCCTGCCTAGTATGCTCACCAGAATACGTGTTTCTCACCATATTGATAGCACCAATGCTTGAAAACATTGTCAAAAGTGTTGTCTGAGTCTTGTGTCACCCGAATGATACTGGTGAAAGGTCCAAGGATAGTCTTTGGCAGGTTTCATTTTCTGCATACTTTTCAATTAGCCAGTGGACCATGGCCTCATATTCTAGCTCATAAGACATTGCTGCTTATATCTGTCTTGCCAGTTCTGAATCTGGGTTGTTTGCTGTTCAATGAAAAATTCCTCTGACTGGTTCTCTGAGCTGGGTCTTGTAGATAGTGATTTTTCTTTCATCTGAGAGATTCCTCAAGGCTGTGATTCCTTCAATTCCATCAAGAAATTCTCCAGGGTCTTCCTCCAGGTATTCTGCAAAAGTTGGTAATGAAGTGGCCATTTCATCACCACTTTCTTCTAGTTCTGATTTGGGTTCAGATTCTGATTCTGATTCGCTTCCTGAACTGTTGCTGGAGATGAGAGTGCTTGGGTATCTTGAGGATGGTGTTCTGGACCTTGGACAGAGTGGAATAAGCCTAGGTATTCTTGTAGGAGCTACTTCTAACTCTGCAAGAGATTGTGGTAAGGGTTCTATTGGTGAGATTGTTGGGACTGATATGGGATGTCTGGTTGTAAGGTCTCAGATTCGTGTGATAAGATCTTCTAGTTCTCGTACAAGTTCTCCGAAATCTCTAGCAGGGCTACCTATATTGTCTGGTTGGTCTGGTTGGGGATTTCAGGCTATACTGCCTTCTGGTTCTGATTGGGATCCTTCTAATGCTGGGTAGTTGGCAAGTCTTGATGTAATTACTTCTCTTCCTGTCCAGATGCTGGTGATAACTGGTTCTCTTGTAGTGGCAGAGGTTGGTGTTGTATCAAATGTATCCAGTTTGACTGTGGGTTCTTGTGAGCTGAAAAGTCATGTTGATTTTGAAATATTCCCAGTTGAGCCCACAAATATAATATGTCTGGCTCAAGGGAGGCAAATTACAAGGTTGGGGATTGATGTAGTTTGGCTTGAACCCCCAGTTACTTTGTCAAAAAGCAACAAAATGTTCTAAGATTCCTGAGGTTCTTGGTGTTTAGTGGTATAATAGTCAATCTGGATACAGTAGTAGTCCCTCTGTTCACATGATGGTCAATTTATGCAGATTTCCTTATTGGGGCAGTTCTCTGAGTGTAGCAGCGATTTGTAAATGGGTTTCCTTCTTGGGTCAACTGGGAATTGATAGAACTTCATGTGTAGTATGAGTGGTTTCCTTCCTGGGTCAACTGGGAATGCCTCGATTTATGTAGCATGATGATCTCTTTGTATGATGGTCTGGCAATTTAGTGGTTCTCCTTATGTGATTTCTGCATGGCAATCTTGTGTAGTGTAGCAGATTTCTTATGTATGATGATCTGGCAATTTAGCAGTTTTCCTTCTCGAGTGACAGGTGATCTTTGTGTAGCAAGGCAGTTTCCAAAAGTATGCAATTTCTGGCAGATAACTTGATTTGGCTCACTGGGAATAGAGGATGGCATGGGTTCTTCCTGGGATGGTTTGCTGGGAATTATACATACTAGTGGCAGATAACTTAATAACTCAGGCTTCACTGAGAACAATGAATAACTCAGATGTCACAAATTCTTCCTAAATCAGCAGCATCAACTGAGAATGTAGCAGATAACTTAGAAGTGGCAGATGATGTGGATTCAGCTTCAACTGAGAATACTACTTGGATGGCATGAGTTCTTCTGAATTGGGCTCTTCTGGGAATGTGATGGCATGGATTTCTGAGAATGCAGGTAACTTAAAAGCAGCAGACTTCTTGAAAATGGCGGTGAAGTTCTTCCTTGAACTTGGCAGCAAACTTCAGGCTTATCTGGCAAGCAAACCAAAAACAGACTCATTCTTTATATCAGAAAGTGGACCAGAGTGGAAGAGAAGAGAACCAAGCTCACAACTTCTTGGCAGTGGCTCATTGGCAGATGTATCTCCTAAGTGTTGCAATCCTTCCTGGATCAAGTGGCTTTTGGCAGGTGTTTCTCCTAAGTATACCAGACAATTGACTTTTGCTTTGGTTTGTATTCAACTTTTCAGACTGAGGTTTATTCACTCTTGTCTCTGGGGTAATTTATACAAGTTGGTTGCTATCTAGTTGCTATATGGCTAACTATAGATCTGCTACTTATGGCAGATGTACAGAGTCTATATAGTGTACAAGACCTGTATGGTTAAACAGACCCTTTATGATATGTCTGGCTAATTATACAGGTTCTACAGCAATGGTTGCTGGTTACTATGCTGTATACTCACATCATCTTGACTAATTGTTTACGTTATCTGGCTAAGGTATAATTCAGATAGTATATCTTGGTTTGTTACAATATATATATAAAAACACAAAGGCAAATATACTATAATGTACCTGGCTCAATGGAAGTAAATTACAAGGTTGGGGGTTAATGTAGTTTGGCTTGAGCCCCCAGTTACTTTGTTAAAAGTAATAAAATGTTCTTGATGTTTAGTAGTATAATTGTCAAAGCTGGATATCTGTAAGCAATTTTCTTATTGGGATGGTTCTCTGGGTTTGGCAATGATTTGTGTATATAGCATGAGTGTTTCTTATACATAATAGTCTGGCAATTTGGTAGTTCTCCTTATGTAATTTCTGTATGATGATCTCTGTATAGCATGATGATCTCTGTGTAGCATGGCAGATTCCTTATGTATGACATTCTGACAATTTGGTGGATAACTTGATTTAGTGCAGATTCTCCTAAATCAGCTTACTGAGAATTACACTGGTAGCAGATTCTTCTCACTGGGAACAGATGAATAACTCAGATGGTATGAATTACTTAGATGTCACAGATAATTCAGATAACTCAGATAACTCGGATGTTATAGACTTTCTTGAGCAAAGTTGTGTCAAGACTGGCTTCATTTGCATGGAGTTATATTGTTAGACTGGCTCTATTGTGAAGTTGTATCAATAGACTGGCTTTGTGACAAGGATAGTGAGCTTTCTGGGAATGTGGATAACTTAGAAATGGTAGCTTATTTCTTAAGCAGTGGATTACTCAAATGGTGATGAAGTTCTTCACTTGAACTTGGCAGCAAACTCAGATTCTTCAGGTTTATCTGGCAAGCAACCAAGGCTTTATATCAGAAAGTAGACCAAGTGGGAATAAGGGGACCAATACTCAATCTTTAGAGGCTTCTTTGATTTGTACTTCAATTTGGACTCTTCTCTTTATATTGGAAAGTAGACTGGAGTAGAAATAGTAAAGCTCACAATCTCCTAGCAATGGCTATAGAGTGGGTATTTCTTTTAAGTATTGTAATTCTTTCTGGATTAAGTAGCTTTTGACAGGCATATCTCTTGAAGTGTAATAGGCTGACTTGTCTTTTGCTTTGAATTCGAACTGAGGTTTATTCACTCTTATCTCTGGGATATTTAATGTAGTTGTAGTTGCTACTGGTTACTATATTACTAACTATAGATTGCTATCTATGGCAAGTGTTCCTAGAGAGTACAATATACCTTGAGGGTATAGTGTATCTTGAGGGTATAGTATATCTGGGGATACAGTGTACCTTAAGGGTACAGTATACCTGAAGAGTACAGTGTATCTGGAGGGTATAGGTAAATATACTGTTTCTGATATCTCTGATTAAATATATAAGTTGGTACAGTAAAGCAGTCTTGGTTGCTTAGGGTACTAGATATAGTATATAGCTAATTTTATGAATTTGACAGTACAATTCTATTGCTAGTTATATTAGCCCCACTAAAGGATGGTCTGTTCTCAGACAATTCTTTAGTCATTATTCCAATATACATAGTATCTTCAGCATCAATATCTGAACCAATATCTTCATTTAGATTAGAGTCACTCCATTCAACAGATTCTTCTTCTTTCTTTGGAAACAGGATCTTGACATGATTGATGATGCTCTAGTAGATTGCAGGATTTACATTTTGGATATCATTCAGGAGGAATTGTGTCTGTATCAGTGCTGGGACATTTTATTTGTAAATTATGTATAATCTATCTACAGCAATGGTATTTTTCTGGGTGAGACCAGTAGAGTTTCTGATGTAGGTCAGGTCTGCTGCTGGAAGGTTCTGCAACTGTTCTTCAATTATATAGTAGGCCTATATGTAGCTGGTGGACTTATAGTAAACATCTGGTCAAGTGAGGTTTTCTTAATGGATCTGAATTCACTGAAGGGAGTTTGGCCTTGAGATATAGTAGGGTATACTAGGCAACATCCTTGCTGAGTTTGGGCTATCCTTGAGCTAAAGCTCCACTAGTAGAGAATCTCTAGGCTCTAAGGTTGAGGTGTAGCCATCTGGCTCCAGTAGAGGGGTCTCAGAGATAGTTGATTCCTCTTTTTTCTGTAGGGTCTAGGGCTTCTATAAAGTTGGCAGTATCTTCTACCTATCCTTAGTAGGTTGTATGTCTGATGAGAGTTAGGATATCTTCTCTTAAATCATAGATCTTGAGGGTCCTTCTTCCTGGCTTCTTGGTCTGACTTTTCTAAATCTGGCCTCTATTATCTCCTCTCTTCCATATAGATGACTGAGATAAATCTTCTAATGTCTGCAGTCTCGGCAGTCTGAGTGACTTCCATGATTACAATATTCCATTGCTCAAAAATGCTATTCCTAGTTGTTGATCTCTTGTTGTCTTGGGAATCGGTACTCATCTTGGTCATAAGTTGAGAGAAGAGTAGATAAGAGAAATACTTCTATTCGGGTGAAGAGACCTTGTCCTCTAAATTGACTTTGCAATCTAGTAGTAACATCTTGGAAGATAGTTACCTGTGTAACTATAGTTAGGAGTTCTGGTCTTTGGGGTCTCTGTCTTTCTTACTAATCCAGTAGATGGCACTGATAGCAGTAGTCTCAGAGAGAGTGAAAGACCATTTGGTATGAACATCTTCCTAGCTGAAAAGCTCTTTCTGGTGAGTTTCTTTCTTGGGAATAATGGAGATTATACTGGGTCCTTCTTCCATATTCCAAGGGTCATTATCTTCAGGTGGTGTCCAGTGAGGGTCATCTCAAGGAATGAGTTTGGGGACTTCTTCTCCTTTGGGTACTCTTGTTTGGGAACCTCTTGTTCAGAGATTTCTTCTTTCTCTGATAGCTCTTGACCTCAGATTGCTTGTACTTCTGCAGCTTTGGCTGCAGATGTCTCTGGAATATGTCTGCATTTCTTCTTCTTTCTGTACTTGGAGCAGGCTGTACTAGAAGAATTCCTTGTTTCAATGATTTTCGAGGAGTGCTAGGGCACTTGTGTCTCTTAAGGCAGATAGGACATCCTTTTATCTCTTCTGCAATGGCTCCAATAGTAAGGAGGATAGTGTTCTTGGCCCACACATTGTTTTCTGGTCTGTCATCCACTAGGTTGATTTGGGGTTTAAGTCTGGATCATTTCCATCTTCAGATTCTTCCCCCTCTTTTGTAGTTGATTCTTCACTGCTGGCATATTCTTCCTGGATGATCACTCATAGCTGGTCATCTTATGTAACTCTGTACTTCTTGCCTTAGTAGTCAAACTTGAGTACTTGTTGACCAATATTAACAACTGCATTCATTTCCTTCATCCAGTTGGTGCCAAGGATCATATCATAGATGACAACTTCAATGACTATAGTTTTTGAGATGGAGAACTGAATGTGTCCAAGAGAGATGGTGATGTTTCATACTTCTCCAAGAGGTTGAGTTTGGGCTCCATCAATGGGCCACTGGAGGGTATCTAGGAATTATTTGGCAATAACACAGATAGCTGCTCCTATAACTATGAGGATCTTCACCTTTTGTCTTCTAATATCTCTATGTAGGTAGGTGCTGACATATCCTTCTGTAGCCTGGATGGGGGTGGGAGCTGATTCTTGCTGTGGAATTGAGACTTGGCCAGTGCTAAACCTGATGGTCCTTAGCAATTTGTTTCAGACTCCAGCTGATGTCAGTTGCAGGAACTGCAGGAGAGGGACCTCTATCTTGGCTTCTTGAATCTTCTGCCAGGCCTCATTGTAGATGTCTCTGGGTATGGTCTTTAGGATGTACTTCTTCTTGGGCTTTGGGGCAGTAGGTTCACATTCTTCTTGCTCCATTTTCTCATCCTCTGGTGGCAGTTCATTTGTCTCAGGAGCAAAAGGAGAGAGAGTCTAGAGAGGTGTTTCTACTTGCTCCTCTTCATATTTTTCATCTTCTTCTTAGACAATTCTTCTGCTGATATTCCTGGATGATCTTCCTACAGATCTCTTCCTTTTCTCTGCTGGGTAAACTGTCTTTTGGGTGGTGACTTTGGCTGGATACAAGTCCAGATCACTGTAGTCTTTACTGTTGCTTTCTTCCTCAAAATCTTCGACAGGATGGGCTTCAGTCTTCTTGTACTGGGTGTCATTCCTTCAGTTTGATGGTTCTGACTCCCTTTGGTTACTTCTTTTATTATCACATTAAGTGGTATAGTGTCTGAATTGTCAACAGTAGAAGCATTAGACTTGGGCTCTATCTCAGATAGAGTATCTTCTTTCTTCTTACTTGTAGTTCTTACTATCTCTTGGTGGATAACCTTGGTTCCTTTATGGTGGGTATCCTCTGTTGTCTTGATAACTCTAATTCTCGCATGTAGTGAGTTTTTCAATCTGTCCAACCAATCAGTCTAACTTGGAGCTGAGGTCTTAATTTTTACTTCTGTTCTTCTTTTCTTCTTTGGCTGACCTTCTTTTTTCAGATCTTTTCTGTCCTTGAAGGAGTTTTTGTAGGACTTTGACCAGAATGTCTTCTTTACCATCCTTCTTATTATGGTCACTCTAGGTAGTTCCTTGTCTAATATCAAAGAATCCTTGGGCTGCATCTACTTGCTCTTTAGACCTTCTGATGCCTAGGGTGCAGACATGCTGGACAATGTTTGGGGGAATTCCATTCATAAAGATCATTAGACCTATGATGTTTTGGTTGATGGCATTGAACCCAACTATATGTATTCTCTTCTGGATTCTTGTGAAGAATACTCTGGGTGATTCTTCAAGACTCATCTTCATCTCCAAGGTTCATCTTCATCTCTATAATGGATTCATAAGCCTTGCAGTGGGTTTCATTTCCTGCATATTTTTTAATTAGCCAGTGGACCATGGCTATATATTTCAACTCATAAGTTGCTGCTACTTGTATTTCTACTACCAGTTCTGAATTTGGATCATTTGCTGTTTGATAGAAAATTTCTCTGGTTGGTTCTCTGAGCTGAGCCTTGTAAATGGCAATTTTCCTTTCATCTAGAAGATTCCTCAGGGCTGCAATTTCTTCAATTCCATCAAGGAATTCTCTAGAGTCTTCCTCCAGATATCCTGCAAAGGTTGGCAATGAGGTGGCCATTTTATTGTCACTTTCTTCTGATTTAGGTTCTGGTCTGGATTCTGATTCAGATTCTAATTTGGATTCTGACTTGGATTCTGATTTGGATTCTGACTTGGATTCTGATTTGGATTCTGACTCGGATTCACTTTCTGAACTGTCACTGGAGATAAAAGTGCTTGGATATCTTGAGGATAGTGTTCTGGACCTTAGGTAAAGTAAAATGAGCCTAGGTATTCTTGAGAGAGCTGCTTCCCATTCTGCAAGGGCTGGTGGTAAAGGTTCAATGAGTGAGATTGGTGGGACTACTGTAGGATATCTGGCTGCAGGATTTCAGGCTTGTGCAATAAGATCTTCTAGTTCTTGGGCAAGTTCTTCAAAGTCTCCAACAGAGATGCCTGTATTGTCTGGTTGATCTGGTTGGGATTTCAGGCTGTACTAGCTTCTAGTTGGGATCCTTCTGATACTGTATAGTTGATAAGTCTTGAAGTAATTACTTCTCTTCTTGTCCAGATGCTGGTGATGACTGGTTCTCCTATTCTTGTAAGCTAAAAAGTCATCTTGATTTTGAAATCTTCTCAGTTGAGCCCCCAAATATAATGTGCCTGGCTCAATAGAGACAAATTATAAGGTTGGGGGTTAATGTAGTTTAGTTTAAGCCCTCAGTTACTTTGTTAAAAGTAATAAAATATTCTTGATATTTAGTGGTATAATTGTCAAAGCTAGATATCTGTGAGCAATTTCCTTATTGAGATAGTTCTCTGGGTGTAGCAGTAATTTTTATATGTAGCATGAGCATTCCTTATATGTGACAGTCTGGCAATTTAGTAGTTCTCCTTATGTGATTTCTGCATGATGATCTCTGTATAGCATGATGATCTCTGTATAGCATGGTGGATTTCTTATATATGAAATTCTGATAATTTGGCAGATAACTTGATTTGGTATAGATTCTTCTAAATTAGCTCACTGGGAATTATACTGGTACATAGTAGATTCTTCTCACTGAGAATGGATGAATAACTTGGATAGCAAGAATTACTCAGATGTTGTGGATAATTCAGATAACTTAGGTAACTCAGATATCACAGACTTTCTTGAGCAAAATTGCATCAAGACTAGCTTCATTTGTGCAAGTTATGTTATTAGGCTGGCTCTATTGCAAAGTTACATCAACTGACTAGCTTTGTGGCAAGGATAGCAAGCTTTCTGGGAATGTGAATAACTTGAAAATGGCAGCTTATTCCTTAAGCAGCATATTACTCAAATGGTGGCAAAATTCTTCACTTGAACTTGGCAGCAAACTCGGATTCTTCAGGCTTATCTAGCAAGTGAACCAAGGCTTTGTATCAGAAAGTAGACTGGAGTGAGAATAAGGGGACCAATACTCAATCTTTAGAGGCTTCTTTGGTTTGTACTTCAATTTAGACTCTTCTCTTTTTTTTTTTTTTTTTTTTTTTTTTTTTTTTTTTTTTTTTTTTTTTTTTT